>KZ808275.1:19668-32304 GCA_000696205.2 Oncopeltus fasciatus
ATATATATATATATATAAAACCAAGAGATAAATCACACTTTATGTCATTGACTTAACAATAAGCTTGAGTAAGTCATTCACTCAAACACTCTCGAATATTTAATTTTAATTTCAAGACAAAAACAAGCATTGACATTATCATGAGACTAAATAATTTAATGAGGTTAAATTGACAAAATAAAAAAAATTCAAAAAATTTAAACATATAAATAAATAGATTAAAATAAGTTTTATACTAAAACCTATAAAATATTTAAAGAAAAAAATTTGTAACTCACTATCAGGAAGCTTGACAGAGAGCCAGTTCCACAATTCTGCACGTACTGCTGGAGTACCAGATTTTAGAGCATCGGCAATCAATTCTCCTTCAAAGAATTTATCATATCCACATATGTCTCCCCAAACATTGAAACAATTAATAACAGCAGAGCGTATCCAGGTCTAAATAGAAAATTTTTACTTAATTAACAGTTGTCCAATAGTTAAACAAACTTTATTCCTGAGTATTATAGAAACAGTACTACGAAGATTAATGTAATTATTAATTCATTTGAGTAATAAATGTTTTCTATTTAAATTGAGAACTTTAAATAGAAAACAAGCCACTTTTTTCACATATATGAAATAATTAAACATTTAATACCACTAATTTTTTTTTTAATGTCTCAATGTAGATTTTGTAAAGATATTAAGAAAAATGGGTCCCTAAAAATTATTATCATTTTTAATTATCATTTCAAGCATTCCTGATCTCAGTTAGGGAAGGCATAAGATATTAACATTCTACTTTTTTAGTGAGAATGGGGTATATATACATGACAACAAAATTTCATAGTGACTAGTCAAATAGGGGTTGCTGTTAAGAGATATAAATATAATCTCACATTTAAAAAAAAATACAGAGTTGAACACTACTTAAACACACTGATTTTCAATTTTTCATACACATACTCATTGGAAACTTAATAAGATTTCAGAAAATTATAATCTAATTTGTTTAATTTCCTGTTATTAGTTTTTTTTTTAAATAAAAAAAAAATGGTTCACTAAAAATATTATATTCCATCACTTTGACACCATTGCAACTCTAGATGCCAAATGATTTAACTCAGATGTTATTCTTAGTGAAACTTCAGTACATACATGAACAATAAATAAATAAAAAGTGTAGTTAGCTAATCATGTAAGCAATTATTGTAAGATTTATAAATTCTTCAATGTTTTTTGTATTCTAATTAAAATATCAATGTTCTGTCGACTGAAAACCGAAAATTAAACCACTAAATACATGATGTGCCTATTATTCATTATTATTCTGTTGTATTAATTTTTGCTAATAATAGATTGATCTAGACATCAATATTAATAAATACCTTTTGATCACCAATAGCTTTCATCAAATATGGTAAAAAAACACTAATGTGGCGCTTGCAAGATGGCCCCATGGCAGGTGCTAAGGACTGCACTAAAGCTATTGCATTGGCAGATATTTTTCCATTACTATCTTGTATACGTGCTGCTATAACAGGAGCTGCATCACCCAAATTAGATGTGATTGATTCAGCTGAATTAATCATATTTCGAACTTTATCAACAGCTTCTGAGCGTACCTGAAAAAAACAAAAACAAAAAAAACAGTTTAATCTTTAAAAAGCAAAACTGATTTTAAAAAATAAATTTTCAAAATTAAATTTCAATATACATGAGGTTTTCATAAAGCTGTGTGTGGGCATAATAGCGTGCATGTAGTGATTTGAATCAGAAGTTATTAAAAAGTTTTAGCCAAAAAATTGATTATTTCAAGAAGACAATCCTTATATTTAATTCCTATGGAACAAAATTGGCCCTTAAGATATTCTAGATTACATAACACTGGGGAACACATTTTTTGTTGAGTTAGATCTGACACTGTTTTTTCACTAATTCTTAGCGTCTAAATCCGAGATTAACCTCAGATTTTGTTTACCAGTCAACTTTATCAACTACAGGATATCCTTAGAAATCATAAAAATCATGCATTTAAAAGAACAAAAAGTAAAAATGTACCAATATACAGTTTACAAAACATTTAATGTAAGTTAAATCGAGTACATACATATAAAATTGTTTAATTAATAAGCCTTATTAACAGTACTTAAAAAGATAAAAATTTGTGTTTGTAGCTTTTACTGGAGTGTTTAGTTTGTGTACATTCGCGCTTGATGCTCCAACAATAGTTGGCCATCATATGTGCGTCCCATCTACCTTGATTCCTTACTTTCATGACCCTCATCCCTGCTCATCATTCACTGCACCAAGATTGTCCGGGAAATTAGCAAGATGGCTGCATAAAAAATGCAATTTAATGCTCATGTTGCAACCTAGCTTTTGGAAGCTTTCCAAGAGTTGCTGGACAATTCCAGAGTAATTCAATGCTAGTGTATTTTTTAAGAAAGTCTTGAACATTGTTTTTGAATGCCAATCAAGCATCCTTTTCAATTTCTGACATTGTTACCACGAAATGTTCGTCTGCAAGAAGCTGTTGAATCTGTGGATCATCAAAAACACCGGCCTTTATCTTTTTAAATGACAGGCTAGGAAATTTCGACACGAGATACTTGAAAGTCTCCTTCAGTTGGCAAAGCTTTAACGAATTGCTTCATGAGACCCAATTTTATATGCAGAGGTTGAAATGTTCTTTCTATCGACAAGTGGCTGATGCATGATATTTGGATCACCTGGTCTCAGGTCCGGTCTTGGCAGCCAATTAGACTGCACCCAATGTTGCACACAAGCTCTGCTGTCCCACTTACACAAAAAGCGGGGATACTTTGTGTATCCACATTGTTGACCAAGTAGGAAGCAGACCATTTTAAGGTCAACACAAATGATTCATTGGTGCATGTGATATTGCAACAGATCAATGACTTTCTTTATGGTGTCATATTCTTCATGCAAACAAACTGAATGGCCAATTGGAACTGAACCGAATAAATTTCTATAGTGGAGGAGAACACACTTCAAGCTGCGCTTTGAGCTATCTATAAACAGTCGCCAGTCAGTGGTGTTATAGTTCGAAATTCCCAATTCTTCCATTAAACCACTTACATTATGGCAAAGCACAAATCCACAATCACGTTGAAAGCATTGCAGAAATTCCCTTTCTCGTGTTCAAAAATAGGATACCTTGGCTTCCTTTTCAAGCAAGTTTTTCTCATTGAGTCGTGATGCTAAGAGCTCTGAAGCTTTTTTGCATAGTCCCAAATCTCGTACCAAATCATTTAGCTCTAGTTGTTCGAATCCCTTACGTACGGAGTCATCTTCAATGTCGAAATCTTCATCGTTGGAGTCGCTTTCCTCTGCACCATATCTGTATTCCAAAGAGGGAAATTCATTGAAAACTGGCACGGGGACTTCGGCTGAATGCGGTACTGGGCATATAGCTGATGGTAAACTAGGATACTCTATTTTACATTTGTTTTTCTAGTTATATCCCGATGTTTTCACTAAACAAAAGTAACGATCACTTGAATGATCTTTGGACTTGCGCCAAATCATAGGTATACCAAATGGAAGCTTAGCACATGTTCCCTTGGTCCACATCCGTAAACCCTCAACACACTATTTACCCACTTTATGAGGTGCCCATAGTTTATCTTGATCACCAAGTTTCATTTTAAAATATGTTATTTTACATGCTTGTCTGAAAAATGTACTGATGTTTGTCCTTTTACTGAGAATAGTAAAACTGCCACATATATAACAAAATGAATCAGGGCTGTTTTTGCGCTTTCGACGAGTAGGAGCAGAGGTAGCCATAAGGAAACGTTTCAGTTCAAACACACTACGTAGTTCTGTACACTTCCATAAAGAAATACTAAATACTGCTTACCGACACAAAACGTTTCACCACAGTATAACAGACGTAACTAAACAGGCAGGTCTAGACCAGCAAGCTCCCCACCCACATAGAAACCGAACGTGACGTGATAGAAGAAGACTAAAAACTGTTTTGAAACCAGCATGCCTAATTCTATAGAAAACAGCTAAAAAATCTAACTCAACAGAAATTGAGTTTCAAATTGTTCCCCAGTGTAATTAATGCAATAATACATCATTTGCATTCTATAAATATATATGCCCCATTAAAACCAACTTTAAGCAGAGAGTTCATATGCAGTCTAAAAATTAGGAACCACCCTGCCCAAGCTCGAAAAATTCTTGCAACTCCAAAACAGAGTTCTGACATTGCCAGTGGATAAAATCATGGAAATCAGATCATCAGAAGTTTGCATAGCCTCTGCTTAAACAACACAGTTGATATGTCGTTCAAGAAGAACTAGAGGGATTAGCTAAAATGCATCTAAAATATCATCGCTAAAATAAGAAATGATAAAGATCATTAGCCGATTCAGGAACTAATACAAGTCCAGGGGGGATGGGCTATACTATAACCACAGGCATTTCATACAGAAGGCTCTTAAAAGTGCAATGCACATGAAAGCAAAAGGATTAAAGAACAGTCAAAACAACAGTTCCAAGTGGCAACTGTTGAAGCCCATTGTCAAGGCTGCTCATTTCTGTCAGGCAAAAGGAAACCCCACAGGCTCATCCTTCTCCCTCCATCAAAATTTGCACTCGTAAAAAATAAATTTACAATATACTGCAAGATGGCATCATACAATCATCTTTAGGTCCAGAGTCTAGCGCTATTCACATTGTGGCCAGGGAGGATGACAGTTTTCATATAAGTGGGATTGAACTCCCAAACCATCTGAGACACATGTTACATACATATGTAATACCATTTAACCTATATGAATATGGTTACCCTATAAGAGACATTTGGCTTGAAGAACGAAGCTCAGACCTTCCAGCCAAGACCATTTAATATGTTATTGAACTGCCAGGCAACTCCTCTAATTGTGTAAGATTTGAGCAGCATTTATATTTTGATATAGTTGGACCATTACCATTATCATATTTTCTGAGATATTGTCAGAGTTTGATTGTTTCACATTCTAGTCTGGAGCTAGATATTAGTGCTTGATATATTTACGCGACATGAGATGCCTATTTTGAAACACATAAAAGAGTAACAACTGTACAGGGGTGCCACTTTGAACCATAGCAATTCAATAACCTAAGAAAAATGTTCTTTTCCAGTAATCTAGACCCAGAACTATTGCCTGTCATCCACAGACAAACGGATGCATTGAACAGTGTCATCGTTCACTTAAGGGAATTTTTAATGCTTAGCTGAATAGAGGACAATGGGTTGAGAAGAGCTTTTTGTATTAGAACAGAAGGAATACGAGCAGTGATCCATGAAAATTTGAATGGAAAAGCCTCAGAAACAGTTTATTGGATGCTGCCTCTTTGACTTTTGAGTTTCTTATTGAAAGAAAGTAACTGTTTATAAATATTTAATTTAGTTGTGGTATTTTATCCCACGAAAATATCAAACAATTATTGAGAGGGAATAGAAAATAAAAAACTATCTGTCCCATGGCTGGGACAGATAGTTTTTTATTTTCTATTCCCTCTCAATAATTGTTTGAAAGTAACTGTTCTGTCCCATGGGTAATTCCAAGCACCTGAGATACTTGTTGAACCAATTTAGGCTGGTACTCCGTATTATGTCTTTTAGAAGACCTTTAAACCCAGAGCTATTGGTTCCTGCTTGCATGTGTTCCTCAGGGATGAGACCTTCAGAAAGTCCCCACAACCTCCCAATATGGGTTATCAAATCATGACTGGAGTTTACAAGATTGAATGCCCAGATGGATTTAATGTCAATATTACCATTGCCTTTCAAATATTGAAATTGCCTTTCAGCATTAGAACTTTAAATAATACACATTATATCAACGGACTGTTCCTGAAGAACCTCATTGCCTCAGAATTTCAGGTACCACTAGACAGAATTATCAAGTGACAAAAACAATATACTGATAAAAGGGTTTTTTTTTTGTTTTTTTTTATTTACCTTAACCGAACCCCAACTAAAATCATCTAATAACAATATACTGACTTAGTCATTTAGTAGGAATCAAGTAATATTAATGACCTATGACATCATTATTTATGTACTTACAGCAATTTTGTTCCAGAGAAAGTTTTATCATTACAAGAATCACTGGTTCCACAAAGCGACCATTGATTTTTTTTTTTTTTTTTTTTTTTTTTTTTTTTTTCAGAGATTGTTGTAAGGAATTTATGACTAAATGGCTTATCTTAATTGTGACAGTAGTGTACCAAACCAGGATTCACTATTTTTGTTATAGTGAATAGTAAACTGCAGTGTAGTGGAATTGTGATAATTTTGCATGCAGTATTAGATGAATGTTATAAATTTCAAGTTATATTTCACTATTTATTCACTTTTGTCCAAGATGAGTTTATTGGTTATACAGACTAGTCAAGGAACTGAGAATACCTTCCCTGCCTTGTCAAGAGGACCAAGTTGTTCAGGCAGAGTGAAGATATCAAGGTTGGGCAACTCATCTACCTCGCCTCCTATGAAAAGATATTTTCTTAGACTAGTCTGTGAAGACCCTATTGAGGTGTGAAGCCAAGCAAGCTAGTTGTTCCTTGAAAACATGTTTAAAAATTAATACAGTCTATAAGTTATTAAGACAAAAACATGGTCATGCCGAGCCTTACAGACTGAATGGCAACTAAAATCATAGAGGGCATGCGATTGAGGTCCCTAACGATTCCATCCTGAGTTCAGCTTCAGAAGAGGAGAAAAACCATTAAGAACCACAAGTTGATAACAGTCAGAGCAACCAACATTGCTGTAATGTTACATTAATGACTGGTTCTCAACAAGGGAATACTAAATATCTTCGTCCCGCCATGCTAAAAAACAGGGTCACTTCAATGAAGGTCATTGGTCAGAATGCAGCCAACTATGCAGACGATCCAGTAAACATCAACTTGAAGCTATACTGGAAGACATGAAGACCGAAGTAGGTTACGTGCAGCAACAACTGAAGCAGGGGCAACTGGAGGAGGAGCTCAAACATCAGCAGCTTCATAAGCAAGAGTTTCAAGCTCGTTTGCAGGTAGGCAGTCAGATGAGTTCTGTATCATGTATTGGTGAAGGTGAGATAGAGTCACTGCAAGTATGCACTGCTTCCTGGTTTCAGGCTTATCCGCCATCAGTTCAGTCTAACCACTCTAAGACCAGTTGACCTTCTTTAGGTATAGAGGGAGCAATGCTTCTTAGAGCGACCAGTTATTTTATTCAGCAACTGTCTTTTCAGGTGAATCCAGTAAATCAGAACATTGGAAAGCAGTCAGCTTGAGAGGCATAAATCACACGGAAGGCAATAGGTAACACTCTCCCATCGTTCAATGAGAATCCAACTGACTGGCTGAACTATGTCACTGCTTATCGACAAAAACATAAGTAGGCTTGATAAAGCTCTAAAAGGAAAAGCGCATGAGCCAGTAAAGGCCCTTCTGTCGGTTCCCAATGCCTCGAACAAAATAATTAGTATGTTAGAATTGAAATTTGAGACACCAGTCACAATTATTAACAGCCTCACTGAGAAAGTTAGAAAATTTCCTCATTTATCAAAAGATAACAAATGTTCACAGGGAATCATAGATTTATCGGTTAATGTTTATTAATGGTAATTAGGTTATTACCTAGTCATTGCTATGGAATGCTTAGAACAAACACACTATCTTCCTAACCCTCAACTACTCGACAAAGTCATTCAAAAAATAAGCTCAGTAATTAAACAGTGGGAAGAGTACAAGGGGATGTGTTTGGAGGGGATTCCGATCTTCGCGACATTAAGAAGTGGCTACTGAAAAAGGCGCATGGAGCTTCCCACCATACCATATATAAAGTAAACCAACCATACTTTAAAGTTGGAGAATCCAAAATTGTTTCAAAGGTCTTGAAAAGTGGATTTTGTGAAGGGGAACCCAGAATACAAATTGTGCAAATTTTAAGCAAATAACAACAGCAAAACATCAGTCATGGGTGATAAAAAATAAACTTTGTTTTTTGTGTCTGAAAGTTAACCACAGAGTAAAATGAAAAATTTGGGCTCGAGGATTGTAAAGGAATTCATCATAATCTTTTCCATTTTCTAATCCCCGAGAAAGATCATAGATCAGAGTGGGAAACGACTCCTCAGGTTGTTGGTCATAGTAACAATGAAAAACTGAAGTGCTCCTTAAAGTTCTTCAGGTTAGGGACCATGGTCTGAAAGGGTAAATACCAATTTCCACTTTGCTGGACAATGGAGCTAATTGCACTATCTTGAACAAAGAAGTAGCGAATAAATAAGGTATAAAGTGTCGTAAAGAACCTCTTTGTATTTCGTGGATGCAAGAGGTGACCAGTAGGGATGTGGAAATAAAGATAGACATAGATACCACGATAGATAAACCTATCTATATCATGGATGAATAATAATAGTTCTTGTAATAATTTTTTTCGAGTACGAATCTATCGGCAGCTTACCTCAACTATTACTTCAGTAAGATATAGATTTAGATGAGCTTAAAAAAATATGGCCTGAGTCTTCACATATTCCTTTCTATGAAAATCAGATTTGCCTGACCTACTTATCTTGGATCATTTAAAGGGGTTAGAGAAAATTAACTTTAGGTGAATCTATGTCTGCCAGCTTAGCGATGTCTACAGGTTTTTTTAATTTTCAGGGACTTTTAAGGTCAACAGGTTGGATTTTGCACTTCCTTAAACAAATTCACAGCAGAGCCAAGAAATGAGGGAATCTTGTACTCACCAAACAAGAAATACATGCGGTAGAAGAAATCTGGTGGAAGCAGGTCCAACAAGAAAAGTTTAAGCAAGTGACCAATCTAAAGAAAAGACAACTCTAACAAAAAACAGTCACCTATATAGATTGACACCCTTTTTGGACAATACCTAACTCTTTAGCTATGCGAGTTCAGGGTCATATAGAAAAAATGAAAGGAGTAGTGGAAGAGATGATCCGTGATCATTACCCATGCCACTTATTTGTGAGACTGCTCATTGACTATCATCATAGATAAGCCGCACATCAGGGTCAAAAGCATGTGGCAAATGAGCTGTGACAAAAATTTTGGATCCTGGGGCTCCAGTGAGCAGCACGAAGTTCATGGCACCCATGCTAGATTTGTGCTAATAAACCAGCAAAACGCTGGAAGCGATGGCTCCGAGATCACCTTCCCTGCTTTGTCAAGAGGACCAAGTGGTTCGAACGGAGTAAAGGTATCAAGGTCAGGCAGCCTGGAAGAATAGTTGCAACTTTACCAGGAATGGGGGGTATCATGAATTGGTTCTAAGCATGAACTATCCAGTGAATGTTAAAACAAATGACCATATACTAAGAAGACCACGAGCCTTCTTTCTATTCAGAACACTGATAAGTAGTAGCCTGCTGTTACTAGGAGGGGAGGATGTTCGTGATGCAACCATTTATAAATGTATTTGTTTATTATTAAATCATGAGAAAAATATGTTATAACCTAATTGGAAAATAAATGGGAGATAGTCGTTTGAAGCCAAGTGAGCTAGTTATTCCTTGAAAACAGATGAGTTTTTCTTTTTGCGACCGAGTTTAATTATATTTTACTTATCTGGAGGTTATTTATTAATATGTTAAAATGTAAATATTTTTCTTTATGTGTAGTTTTATTTTTATTTAACCTTAAATAAGAAAAATTCTTTAAGGTTAATTTGAAGAGTAGGAACTATTTTCTTACTTTGATTCATCAAATAAAACCTAAATAATATATGTATTGCACCTACCTTCCAGTTTTTGTCAGCCAACTCACTAAGTAAAGCTTCAGTAAATTTTGGACCGAGGTCAACTTTTGGCAAATCAGCTGGTTTTTCAGAAGTAACTGCTGTAGGAGGAGGCATTTCTTTTTCTTGAATTGGAGAAGCACTGTGACTCTTTAAAACAAAAAATATTGTAATAAAAATAGTTAATTTTAAAATACTTAAATTTGCAATTATAAGTAAGAAAAAATAAAATAAACATTTTAGAACAAAAATAAAATAATATAATAATGAAATAAAAATACTTGATATCAGCCATTAAGGCATTAATTCTAATAAAAATTCAAAATAGTCAAAAAATTATTTTTAATTTCAGTTGCTCACATAAATAATAAATAAATAAAGATCCTTTGGGAGACTGACCAATTAGTTTAATGAACAATTAAAACTTTGAGATTACCTAGTCCCCATCATAAAAATAACACTAAAAAAACAAAGCTTATGTGTATATTTATTTAAGAACATACCTTGTTATAAATTCTAATTTCTTCTTATTAACGAAACTAAGCATAGTTAAATTTTTCATTTGAGACTACCATCCTTAAAAAAACAATGTTATGTCTAAAAAAAGTAATTAGTTCATGGAATTAAGGAACTGACCCTTTTTCTCCCCCATGCTGTTGTAACTCACAGCCATTAGTTAGCAACTTACTGTAGTAAGCAATTTACAGTATTTAACTTATTTTACAGTATGTAATAAATTATATAAAAAAAATTTAAACCATCATATCAGCGATTTTCGGTTAATGAGGAACCAAGAAAATTTCCAAAAACCTTATCTGCATCCAAAGAAATTGTGTATTTCTTTTCAGTAGAGACGAGGGTGTAGTGCATTTAGAGATTCTGTGTCAAGGTCAAACTATCACTGCAGAATTATACTCTACAATAATGGACAATTGCCACTCGAAGCTAAAGCTTTTTGATCTCGGCTTAATTTTTAGAAAAGGGTCTTTCCAGAACACACTGCCATATTGACAAGGGACAAAATAACCAAGATTAGCTAAGAAATCTTGCCTCATACACCCTATTTCCTTGACCTTTCAATAACTAATTACTACCTGTTATATCTCGACAAACATCACTGACAGAAATGTTTCGACAACCGAGACAGAATACTATCCTCATTGAACAAGTTTTTCATCAGAATAAATCAGCTATTTTTCAAGAAGGATATTGAGATTTACTATTTCACTGGGGAAATGTAATTAATATTAGAATTAATATGAATATTTNAAAATGTATCTACTTTAGAAGTTACAGAAAATTTCTTCAACTTGGTTTGAATTAGAGGTTGTCTTTCCATTTTAAATTATGGCCGATTTCAGTGCTTACACACCATCATTAGGTTATTCATAGTGTCTTCCTTACCACAATCTATGCAAAACTTGATGATGGTGTGAAAGCAACAAAACTGGCTGTAAAGAAAGAATTTAGACAGAAAAAAAGCCTCTTAATTAAATCCTTAATTAATTTATCATGATAGATCAATTTTCAAAGACTGAATAAAAACGTGCTGATGAAATTGAACAAATTATTTTTTTCATATTATTTATTTTTTAATATGCCAAAACATTTATATATGGATCAAAAGAGATCTAGCGCAAAGAGACAGAAAAATGGAAAATTCTAATGGCTTGTATTTAATAGAAAGATAAATTTATAAATTTTTTATTGGGATCCCCACTTTCTTTAAAGAATTGTCTCAATGGCTTTTCACCGAGCATTTAAGTTAATATGGATTTTGGTTGGTGCATAAAAATTAATTTTAGCTACTCTTAAAATTCTTTTTTTACACTATAATGCTGATAGGAAAAAATACTAAATGCTTATTGTTAAGCGATAATTTGTAAATATCATAAAATAAGTAGTTACTATATACCTTTGGAACTGAGACAGAAGTTAGTTCAGAAACTTTCTCTTCATCTTTTTGATTATCCAATTTTATGTGCACAAATCCAATTAGTTTGACACCTGCATTACTGACAATTGAACTAGAACACTCGCAAGCTTTCTTACCTAGCCCAGTAAGAAACCCAGGCTCGTATCTATAAATAAAAATTGTTAAAAAATAAATTAAAATTGTTCCTTAAATATTAATTCTAAAGTGATATACACCAACATATAACTGTATAAAGATATATAAGTGGCCCTAGCTTAGCCAAGGAGATACATTTGGTATTCCCAAGCCTAGTTATATGTTCATGTCCCACGGGTGGGGTGTCCCCATGGGTGGGGTTTTATCAAGAAATAGGAACCTAACGAGTAACCCTTATTAAGGATAAGAAGGTTACTCCAGCCTTCATGAGTGGTTGCATGGATGTCTATTAATTATACACATACACACACACACAAACACAGGATTAATTCTGTTTTAGTCCACATATCTAACAATATTTAAAAAAAAAAAAAAAAATGAAATAAAGAATTATGCACTGATTTGCACTTCACAAAAGTTAGGTTGATATATATAATTCTGGTGCTCATATGTTGTGTTTATTAAACAAGTGTCAGCCTCTCTTTCAACCATTTAGGGTCTTGGAGGGAGGGGCTATCTACAAGTTGCCATCCCATTCAAAAACATCCATGGCACTGGACAAGCTTATATTTATTAAGAAAAGCTTGCCTGGAGCAGGATTGGAACCCACAGGGCCAGGATCACGAGACCCCACATGGATCCCATGAGCTACCCTGGTGCCCCTTATTGTATATATAATAATAACAAACATTTGCAAAATTATAAAAATATCAAGAATACATAAGCAAGCCAAATACCAAGGTTATCCTTTTTTTTTTTTTTTTTTTTTTTTTTTTTTTTTTTTTTTTTTTTTTTTTTTTTTTTT
>KZ808275.1:73187-87368 GCA_000696205.2 Oncopeltus fasciatus
TATATATATATATATAAATGACATTATAATTGAATGTTTTATACATCAACAAGAAAGTATTACAGATATGCATAGGAAGAGGGACGATAATATATGTATGTATTTATGATTACATAAAATTGGTCTTCAAGATAAGTAAGATTCATTGGATGTTAAAAAATGTATGAAATGGATAAATAAAAATTAGTGCATTACAGTTAAAACTAAACACTGCCTACTGTTTTTAAGTTAAATTTTTAAGATTCTACCTTAAATTTATCTTAGCACACAGATATACTTTAAGCAGTATTTATTTATAATTTATATTATTTTAATAAAGGAGATGATTCATAAATTTCCAGTATTTTTTAAAATATGATAGCTCCAATAGTAAGTTAAATGTATAATTAAAAAGATGGTAATAGTTCAATAATGAAATTAATTCAAATGTGAGTAACTTTACTAATAATTCACAAATATAAAATGCTAGGTAGTATAGTCTACTAACATGCTTCAAAATAACTACAATCATACACCACCACAAAATAAGCTATAGCTTCTAAAATTAACCAACAGTATTCTTTCTTAATAACTTTAAGAAATATGTTATGTCTAATTAATTTTGTATAATTAAACTTTAATAAAGAAAGCACTAACTAAAACCAAGAAAATAAAGTGAAAATAAACAGTTTTTTATCACTTATAAACTGTACATTAGGATATGTTCAAAAAACTCTATAACTAAAATATAGAGTATAATACCATATACAAACTAAATATCTCAAATTAAGAAATTGATGGGGTAACATGCCTGAAATCAAAGCATAACAATTATCTGATCTTCAGATAAAACAAAACAGTTAATTAACCAAGGAATTAAGGTACTTTCCATGTACCAGTTCAATAGCATAAATTGAAAGTAAAGCACACCAAATTATATTCATTTTGAAAATAGTGCATCAAGTTATGTTTCAAATTATAACTATTCTTACAATAATTGATTATATTCACAGTACAAATATCAAATAAAAATAAGCCAAAACCATATTTCTCAGCATTGTAATAGATAATAGTAAGATTTTTCTGATGGGCGTATTATCACAAAATATTTATTTTAATGTTAGGCTTCAAAATTTATTAAGTTTAAGTAACAAATGTTATTACCAAACCATCAAAATACTAATAAAATTTAGTATAAACCCTATTAAAATAAAACTATTTTAAACAATCACTTAAATGTTGAAGACAATATCCTATCAAATTTAAATGTAATTTTAGCTCTTGGAGCTTAAGAAAGTAAGAGTATTAGGTTTCTTGGTTTTTAAATCTTCACTTTTATTGATACAAATTAACCACTTTGTTAAAATAAATAAATGTGTCTTGGAAACATTATATTTAGATTATATGATAAATTCAAAAACTTTTTGAATAACAATAATCCAATAAGATATCCGATAGAGAGATTGTAGAGTCTTTTATAAGGGTATTTTAATTCCTCTAATCAGATCAAAGATATTATGTTTTAAAAATACATTCTTCATGCCATTTTAGCCTTGTTTTACTTTTTTTTACTTCAGAAAAAGGAAAAAATGTAGCAGAGGCCTATTGAAAATTGTTTGGTGATAATGGTGATTAGTGCTAAAGTGAAAACCTGTGTCAGAAAAGGTTTGCTTATTTTCAATCAAGATATTTTGGTGTAAACAAACTGGATAATTGTAAAAGGTCAATGATATTAGAAAATAGAAGCAAATAGAAACACTTCTTCTCATAACATAGCTCAGGAACAAGATATTGACCATAAAGCAGTTTTGAACGATTTAGATAAAACTGGATATCAAAAGATAATTTGAAACTTGGGTTCCCCAAGAATTAACAGAATAACTATAATTGGCAGAGTTTAAATTTGTGAATCTCTGCTAAAATGAAATTAAATCAAGCTATTTTTGAAATTGATTCAGGTGTCGAAAAGTAGATCATCACATATTACAATAAAGTCAGAAAACATTCATGGCCACTTAGGGNAAGTAGGAACTGAGTAAATTAAGTGAATTCCTCAGCATTATTGCATTCATTTTACATTTAAAAGCAATAGACCAAATTTGATTTTAAAAATAACTATAGTGGCACAATAGTTAAAATTAACAGGTGAGGTAAACCCCTTCTCCTATTAGTTACAATTCGCTGTGTAACTCCTAAAATATGTTTTTCTCCATAGATGAATCTGTGTAAAGTTTCATTACTCTTAACTAAATATTACGCGATCAGACTTTTATTTAAAAGTGAAAAGACTTTTACAACTTGCAATTGATATTTCATATAATCCCCATTCCCATTCCCTTTTGTTCAATTTTGCTCAATAACAAACATTTCATTACTCTAAACTAAATATTATGCTCGCTACACAAAAACAATGTATTTTACATTCATTTGACATTTCATTTAACGCCCCATTCCAGAAGCCCCAAATTTGGTCAATAATGAACATATCCGTTGGTTGTGCATTTAAAATTTCATGGAAAAAAAATTTATGGCTTTTCTCCATAATCGGTTCAATAAAATTTGATTAGTTCATGAGAGTAGTCTGTAACTGTATTTTTTTTTTATAATGCATATAGACAGCCACTAAAATTAGTGATATCTATCATAATTGAAAATAATATAACAAAACTAGCTAGAGAATTGAAAGTGGGTAAGCCTTGGAACAAGAAAATATACTTGTGAATTTTATTATAATCCACTCAGCAGCCTTGAAGTGAGAGTGGGGGAGAAAATATTAGAGAGAATGATGATAACTAAAATAAAAAGTGACATTTCTTTAAAACATGCAATGTACTGATTAAGAAATTATAAATAAAAAAAAGTGGGAGAGCTATAGGAATTGTTTTGTTGATCGAGCACAATATTTCTTATTTGCACATCTTAAAAGTACTAAAAATAATTTTTATATTCCTACTCTTAACTGATTAACTTAAGAAATTATCAAATACTCAGCACTATCAGATAATAATTTTAACTGGGAAATTGAAAGGACAAAATTAGGAGATGAAGAATTATTTCATTAAGTTTTAAAGTTATATTATCTTCAGATTACAATTGCTATTTAACTTATGCTGAAGAATTGCAATAACAATTATCTTAACAGGCCTTTTGGCCATAGTGGCTACAATTTATGTGCCTGCCTGGGTGGAGAGTTCAAAGAGTATACTTCAAAATAATTCTAATATGGGAATGTAAAAACTTTTATATGATGATAAAAAAAAAAAAAAAAAAAATCAAAATTTACCCGGTAGTGAAAGACGGAACTTGATGAGAAGGTGGAAGGTAAGCTGGCTGAGTTGTAGTAACATAAACTGCCTGTCTGCGGTACAAGTCGCTCTGATGGTAAATAGGTTGACCAGTCAAAGGAGACAACCTGGCACCTTGAGGTGAAACTTGTGAGGCAGTATGTCTATAAAAGAAAATAAATTATTACCACACAAAGAATCCTTGATGTATGCCTTTTAATATTTTTTAATCTCCACTAATATGTTACTAATTAATCAAAAGAATCATTTTATATCAAATAAATCAGGTTCTCCACAATTTAAGACCTTCAAAAGCTTTAATTAATTGTACTGAGGCTTTATATATATATATAATGCACACACACATATATATCTCAAACATGGGCAGGAGAAAAATAATAAGGTTCAAGAGCTAGTCTTAAATTTAGCCTCAAAAGTTTTTCAAGAATTTAACCATATCTTTTATTGAACTGATATAAATGGAAGCCTAAATATAAAATTTGGTTCACAATTTTAAAATATGGAACGCACCCTATCTTCAGAATTACATTCTTAAATATTTTCCTTAATATGCGTTTTTCAGAAAAATTTAGAAAATTGCATTTTAAACAGAAATGGTAAACATTTTCATAAAAATAATAATAATAAAGATATTACTATTTTAAGTTTAGATCTCCTTCTAACCTCCCATTTCTCTTGACTGATTTCAGCCAATAATTGGTTAAAAAAAAGTTATATTTTTTTCCTTTTGGTGATATTTAATTCCAAGGCTGTAATAAATAAATAAGTGAAGTTACTTCTTCTAAGCTAAGCTTTCTTTGTGNATTAATATTGTGGTGGTGTTTTATCCCACATAAATTTTAAACAATTAATGCGAGGGAATAGAATAAAAAAATCTATCTGTCCCAGCCAGGGCTCGAACCTGGATCTTTTGCTTTCCAGCCAGGAATGCTACCAATTGCAAAAGTGGGACAAGCCAGATATATTCGTCTTTCTCGGAAGTTTAGACTCTCGCTAGTATTCTGGGAATATAATAAATTATCTGGCTAGTCCCGGTAGTGCAATTGGTAGCATTTGTGCCTGGAAAGCAGGAGATCCAGGTTCGAGCCCTGGCTGGGACAGATAGATTTTTTATTCTATTCCCTCGCATTAATTGTTAAAAATTTACATGGGATAAAACACCACAACAAAATTAATAATTATAAATGAAAATTAAAAGGAAATAATGAGTTTCCTTTACTAACTACAGTTACCCATCTAAACAAGCTACAGAATTTTCTTTCCTGTAACCATATATAATGAATGTACCCAACAATATATAATAAACTATCTACACAAACTATAAAACCCTGATCATATAATGATTGCTCTGAATAAACAATTAAAACAAATGTTATGTATTAAGGCTTGCCTTAAATGTTTATCAAAAATCCTTCTAAAATTCATGAACACTGCTTTATGAATGAAATTGGAACAGTGCTTTTCACCGATGACTTCCCTAATCACTTCTCACTGTCCCAGTTGGTCTTGGGGCCTATCGTCCAGCTCCATGTATCCCCTCTCCGATTCCCTCCCCATCAGATACCACAGGTAAGAATAAGGTCAACCTCTCCCCTACCCCCTCCCACAAACCCATCTAAGGGCCTAACAGAGACTCCTTTCTTTCCTGGGAGTCATCAAGAGGGAAAAATAACAGAGTCAATGCAAGTAATTATTTTCAAAATTAATGGTCAAAGACTTAAAATAAGAAATATTCAGTTACTATACTATTCCTTCTATAATACAAATAAATAAATAATAACATTTGAAATAAAACAAATATACAATAAAATATTTTACACCAGCAGTTATGTGTTTTTTAAGATCTGGGTCCTTTGCAATAAACCCAAAATTTTCATTCTTTGCAATAAGAATATGAAAGGGTAGATGTCATGATAAAAAAATGATATATCTAGTCACTCATTAACTATTAGGTGTTATAAAATGGTTGGTATCCACTTATTCCACATGATAATTAATTCACAGACTCTTTAAACAAATACTCATAAATCTTCAAGGTTTTGAGCTGGAAATTCTTCTGTATTATTACCAGAACCTACAGGTAGTTCCGTGACTAGACAAAATACATTGCATAATTAAACAACTTCATTCAAAGTTAAGTAAAACTTAATTTAGATGTTAACAGAATTTTTATTTGTTAATTTAGTTTTAATAAATTAGATAAGATGTAAATACTAAATTGTAAGAATATACATAATTTAATTTATTCTAGTAAATAAAAATGGTTCAGAAGATTGACAATTAAGCATAATAACTAACAAATAACAAAATAGTATTTAAGAAAACACTGGAAGTATTAATGGCTGTCTACTTTGTGTAAAGTAGTGTGCTCACCAATCATCACTTTCAATGGAAGTAATTATTTAACAAAATTTAGGCATGCCATTTTAATCAAAATTCAATGTTAAGATTAATAATAAGTGTTTTAAATGAAAAAAAACAAAAAAAAAAAAAAACCCAGGGTGGATAATGAAAGCCATGTGTAGCAACAAATGTATTCAATGTATTTAAGATTACTGCCAACTGGTAATTTGAATATCTATGTGCTGCTTCTTTTCCTTCAGGGAATTGCAGTTATTTCCTAAATCAGAATCAAATATCATATGTTTCAAGTTTCTTATTCCAGAACATTAAAAAAGCCTAGATCAATTAATATAAACTTAGAACATTTCATTTTAATGTTACCTCTACCACTACTCCAACAAGAAATGTATGTTTTGACCTGTACCAATACATTTAAATGAAAAGATAAATGCAAATAGTATTTGCCAGAGAAATGAGCTAAAACATACTAATGATTTTATTTTTACAAGAAATAAAAAACGAAATCAATGGTTTCACCTCTTTCTCCACAGTAACAACCAAATATTAGTCACATATCCTTAACAGTTGCCCATGATAAAATCACTAGAAAAAAAAATTGAATAGAAAGACATCTCTGTGAAAGAAATTAGAAAAGATCTCGATATGTCACAAAAAATACTATTAATTAGTAGTTCACAGTTTAAGAAAGTTTTCAAAAGCAGTTAATGTTTTTGCAGACATTCCTATGAATAAGTTATATGTATTACATTAATTATTAATATTTAAGTACATATATTTCTCACACAAGACAAGTCAAACGTGTATATGACCAGACAGTTAAAAAGATACAGGATAAGCTTATGGAATCCTATCCTATAATAATTTTTACTTTTTGGGCATTTCAAATAGTAGCCTGTGATAAATGTCCATTTATAACCTCAAAATATTCCAGGAAGACCTATGTATGAGCAGATCATTTTTAAGGTAAAAAAAAAAAAAAAATGAATGGCTTGAACAGACTAGAATGTTATTAAATATAAATGAAATATTACCTTAATAAAGGATAACAATTTTCATTATTATAAGCTGAATTATACTTATGTTTGTCAATATACCTACAGGAATCCGTCTTCAAAGGCTGTCTTCTAAGTCCTTACTTATGTCAGTGCTCAGACTGGTTAGACATAAATAACATATGATTTCAAGATAAATGAGTAATTGACATAAGAGGATTTTTGGGTGGCTAACAGAAATCATTCAGCTGATAAAGATATGAAGACTAAAAGAATTAAGACACACGTGTCAATGTATTTAATAAAACAAGCACAAATGCCAGGCTTAATCAACTGTTTTACTGTTATAGTCGCTTTACACTTTTAACTATTACTTTAACCTCCATTAACTTTTTGTATCAAGCAGTAAATTGCAAATATAATGATGACTTGGACTAGCATTTAGATTTGTCAGGGGCCTTATGTTAGAAACATTTCACATTTCATTGTGAAATTATCTAATTTTATATACATATGTTTATTTTAAATTAACGTTGGACTAATAAAAAGGTATTCTGAAAAAAAGAAATAAAATTCAAGGGGAAGAGGGACGATGACAACATACTAATTACTCCTAACCTAAATTAGCACCAACAAGAAATTTTTTTTCTAGAACAAGATTTTTTACAAGTAAGGAAAAGGAAAAAAAAACTTAGCCTTACGACTTCTTGAATAGTACTGGAGATTAATTAAGGACCTTGCTAGGATTCTCAAATCACTCAATAGATTTTTTAAGGAAATAATTATTAATATCTCTCTCATTAACTTAAATTATTTGATATTCATAAAATATGTTAATTTATTAACTCAGTCTTATAATACTTAATTCTATTCAACCCTTTACACTGACCACAGATATAAATAATGTCTCTTTTGGAATAAAAATAGTATAACATAATAATATAAATGAATAACATAAATGAAATCCTAATAGAATTACTTAGAAACAAAATTTATTAATCAGAACAAGCACAAAAGTCTAAAAAAAAAAAATAAAAAATTCAATAAGACAATTAACTCCATTAAAAAACCCAAAGTCAACCTCCATCACCCAAGTGGTTATAAGGAAGACAACACAAAAAAAAAACCCAAAGCTATTTAACAATTAAAATAATATAACTTACTGACTACACCTTAAAGGACAATAAAAGATAAATTAAAGTTCAATTTCAAAGTTCAGTTTATTAAATAAATTTAGTTCAACCTCGACCGAACCCCCCCCCTCCCAAAAAAAAAAAAGACATCTACCAAATAAATGGCTAAGTCTCTCAAGTCAATAGTGAAGAACTCCTAATGAAGTTCACATTTACATATACTTTATAGATTCTTTAGATTTTGAGCACTACTTGATCACTGCTTAAATAAATTTACTCTTACAGCGTAATTAATTTATTAATTAATAGAGCAGATTATTAGAATTTTTTTTAATATATAAAATAGAGTTGCAAGTTTCAAGAAATGTTTAATACCAAGTTCACAATTACTTTTAGTATCAATCTGAACACTATTGCGAGTCAAAATTCACAGTAGGAAAAAAAAGAAATGAGATCAGATAACATAAAATGTACAAACTAAGATAATGATGAAGAAGGGAATTCATAATAAACACATATGTGATCTATTTTTAGGGTACTAAAAATGTTTTGCAAACAGAAAGACCCAGAAGGCTGCAAGTCACTTTGTGTTCAGACATAACTATGCCTGCATAGTACCTGCCAGCAATAACAGATTTAAGTGCAAACTATAGCATCTTGGTCAAATAGTAACCAAAGGGTAGTTTTGCATCTGGCCTAAACATAGATCAATGCTTAGAAGAAATGAAACTTGCATTGAATAATGATTGTCCACAATTTTCAGGGGTATAGAGAATTTGAATAGGGCGATTTTACTCTGTAGGACGGTAAGAGAGAAAGATGGCTGCATATATCACTTAAGTTTATTTACTTCTTCTTCTAAATGAGGAAAATAATATCTACTGTGAGAAAAATGGTTGATGAAGAAAGGAAAGTAGCACGTCAACAAATACAGGAGACCTTACACCTTCATGCACCAACAATTCATTGAATTCTGAAAGACTATTTAAAGGTAAAGAAACATCCTTTGACTTGGTGCCAAAAAATGCTGAAACTATATGATAATAGACTATCACAATATGTGAAAAGCACTGCGACAGGTGAGGAAATTTAGCTGTACTATTGTGATGTGCTGACAAAGGCTCGAAACTAAGTTTGGGGAACATAACAATAAACTTATAACTGTCAGAAAATTTCGAGAATAAAATTATTGCTATTTTTAAGATCAAGCGGAATTTAGAGCAAGTAATTTTGAACACACAGAAAACAGCCAAAGCTAAGTGGAATACTGTGCAGAACCTGCCTAAAGCTCATGAAAACCTGCAAAGTAAAGAATGGACACCTGGTGACAGCACTCCAGCACAACGTGCCAGAGCCTCTACCAAGAATCAGGCTACTCCTGAACTATTAATTCTTGAGCATCCTCCTTACATTCAAGGTCTTGCTCTCTATGACTGCACTGTTCCCACATGTGAAAATGAAACAGAAAGATAAACATTTTTCTAATGACTAAGATCTTCTGAGGCCTTGGGACATATAAAGTGCCTCACTCCCCATGAAACTTGGCAGAGCTGGTGTAAGAACTAGTCTATATTACACGGGAAATATATTAAATATGATAGAAATGACTTTGAAAAAATTAAATAAATGAAGCTGTATTGCAAAACTTTAATAGTACCCTTTGAACGAATGTCAGATCAAACAATAGAGATAAGAAAATATTTAATTAAATATGAAAAACATCAAAATGGATGCAGGTAAAGAGAAGATTAAAAGGTAAAATCTCTAAGACGCTCTGGACAGTTCAACATTATTAAATAATCTTTATAATATACAACTCAAGAAAAATGTCATAGAAAGGAAATGTTAGAAAAATACAATTTCCACTTATTATTTTCTATAGATTTTTTCTTTTGATTACGATATTAAATTTTGTCTTCTGCAAAACCTCCTTTCCTAATTATCTGATTTCAGCTAAAATGAATATATTGTTGAGTTTGCGCCACAAATTTGGTTTTTATATTTTAAGACTTATCATTGGACTCCCAAAGTTATATTTTAAATATTTCTTTCAATATGCATTTTTAAAAATTATTTTGATTAAAATGATAGAGAACATAAATGTTAGAAAATTACCTGTTAAATAAAGAAAAGTTATTTTCTTTAATAAATTATTTTAAATTCAGCATTTTGTACTTAGATTACACACACACACAAATCTCTTGAGGAGAGTATGTGCTCAACACATTAGTATCACTCTCTATATTATTGGGTTTTTTTTTGTTACCTAGGGTGGACAGGAGACAGTCGAGAGGGAGGGATTGGATATGAAGACAAGGATTGGGTTAATGAGTTAGGAGGAAATGGATATCGACTGGAAGGGAAAGAAATGACAGGAAATAAAGTCACAGACTAGTCTTATTAGACTAATGACTTACTAGTCATTAGACTTAAAGTCATTGTGAAAGGTGGAGAATAATTAGGAAACTGGAATGATTCTGGAAGAATTTTTTATTTGGATTGATTTCTTAGAACATTGGAAGCTTTAGAAGCACCCCAGAGTTCTGTGCTGTGGGTCCCTATTAGTCTTACCAGGTATGCAAGTTTAAAATGTCGTTTTAATTCCAATAGAATGCGCTCTTAGCCTATTGAAGGATTTGCTTATCTCTAAACGCTATTTTGTTTGTTAGTCCTTTGTTTACAAAAGTCAGTTGTTTTTAAGTCGTTTACGTGGACGTATCATACCTTTCTTTGGTGTTAAAAATGTCTAATTTTAAGCCAAATAAAGAGCATTTGCGGCATGTCATGATTTTCTTATTTAATCAAAAGAAAAAGGCATCTGAATGTCATCGAATTTTTGTTGAGACTTATGGCGATCTTGCTCCAACCGTCAAGACATGTGAACGTTGGTTTCAATGTTTCAAACGTGGTGATTTTGATGTTACTGATCAAAAACGAGAAAATCGACCAAATCGACTACGAGCTTCTCAAGCCCGGCGAAACAGTCAATACCGAGCACTACCGACAACAAATGATCAATTTGAGTCACGCATTGATCGAAAAACGCCCAGAATGGGCTCACAGGCACGCCAAAGTCATTCTTCAGCATGATAACGCTCCTGCACATTCAGCCAGATTGACTAAGGAAACGATTTCTTCACTTGGTTGGGAACTCCTACCCCACCCGCCGTATTCACCTGACCTGGCACCTTCTGATTATAACCTCTTCTCATCGATGGGACACTCATTGGCGGAGCAACACTTCAACAATTTCGAAAACGTACGAAAATGGCTCGATGAATGGATTTCAAATAAAGATGAAGCATTCTTTTGGAATGGTATCCATATATTGCCCGAGAGATGGACAAAATGTGTAGAAAGCGAGGGCCAGTACTTTGAATAAAATATATTATACTTTTTTTTAAATTACTGTGTATATATTTTAAGAAATAAACGACATTTTAAACTTGCATACCTGGTAATACAGTCATAGAGTATTAATTAGTCAGTTCAGATTTGTGTCTTTAATTTTAATAGTTTGTGAAGTAGTCATTGCTTCTCTTGAGTATGTTCTCTCTATGTAAATTTTCAATCAAGATTAAATCTGAGGTAGCAAGCAAATGTATAGGCATGTATCTTTCTTTAGCTAGAGAATTTGAAGATATTTGGATTCCTTATCATTAAATCACCAATTCATAACTTTCACCATAATAGTGGATAGTGGATGCTGTATTACAATCAGGATGATAGGAGAGGATTGCTTTGCTTCTTAAAGGGCTATGAGAGTACTGGGTGGGAGAGGGAATCGGCAGTGTAAAGAATGAAAAGTATAGGGTCGAATGAACTGCCCCATGGAATTCCTGCTTTTACAGAACAGTAGTTAATGTAATCTAACCCATACCAGTCCCTAAATTAGTTATTATTTGGAAGTATAGATTTGAGCTTATACAAAAATCTATCAAGACATTCCATTATTCACAATTAATTTGAAGAGTCAGTATAGATGGTTATCTGAGGGATGCCAGTATTTCTGAAACATGTTTCGAAAACAGTTTTTTCTTAGCATGAGATTTTTCAGTGAGTATGGGAGGGGCTCTTATTGCTTTAAAGAATCCTTCTGGTCCTTCTTCTGAAAAGGGTTTCAGAGCTCTCCAAGAGCCATGATGCATGGAGGTAGTGAAGCCCTGAAAAGTGCCATCTAGCTCTTGAAAAAATTTCAGGGAAACTCAGAGGTCAAGGATTTTTTTTTTTAGAGTTTGGACCATTTTCCAATCTACAGGACCATTAAAGAGGAAAAGTGACAATTCCTTATAAATAGGTTTAATAGAAATGCAGAGGAGTAGTGGTCTGAAAAGTTCATTTAAGGTTGAGATTTTAAATTGGAGGGACTAAGATTTTTGTATATTAAAAAATCTAAAATGTTAGGTAATTTTGGACACAACTGTAGTCAAGATGTTATCAATGGAGTGATGAAAAAAGTTCTAAAAGGAAGGAATGGAGCATGGATTGAAGATCATTATAGAAAAGAGGTAGAGGGATTAGAGAGTTAGCAGGTTGTCTTTTGTGGGAATGGTTCTTCTTCACAAGGGATCCTATGCTGAATGAGGCTGAACATGGTTTAGGCAAGGCAGGCCTTAGCCATGATAATAGTGGGCTGCACGAGAGGAGAGTTCATGCAAACACACGAGGTAGTGCTCCTCTGGAGATCGGTTATTTTGGTCTTAACTTCAGTTCTTTATACATCTGACATCCTACCTAAGGATTCTTCTTCAAAAACCACAGATTGCGGTTTTTAAGTAGGGAGGGCGCCTCTCACAGTCAGAGGTGAGCTGATTTTCTCCACATTTAAAATGGCTGATTTAATTTGGGCTTGCTCTACACCCCCTCCTCCTCCTTCATTCTTTTTGAACTATTCAGGCCATTAATGAACTAGTCTAATGAATTTCAAAAAGAAGCTTAAATACCAAATATAGTTTCTTTATTTTAAACTTTATGGATACTAGAGTGCATACAGGCAAATACCCCCACACACACACATCTTTGCTCTGTCCTATTCCGTTTCAAGCACACAATTCAAAATCTTGTTCTAGACTCAATTTATCTTTCTAAGCAGAGATATGTCTTAATTACTCTATTGGTTTCTCAATCTTGCTTCTCCTGCCATCATTATATATATTAAGGCTGGATAATTTTTCCAATGCTCCATTTTTCTCTCCTACATCTCCACCTGGCTTCTAAATTCTATAAGAGCAAAGGAATCCATGTACACTTTTTTTTACACTTCTTTTATTTCAGTCCAATTTTTTTTTTTTTTTTAATTTTTTTTATAACACATTCTATGATCCTAATCTCTTGGCAAGGCCCAGAGTGTGGTTTTATATTTGTTTTAAATTAAAAAAAAAAAAAGTTAATGTGTGTGTAATTTATTAAATCTTTTAGTTTCCTTTCAAGTTTTTAAAAACTTGAACAAGTTTTAATGTAGATAATATACGTTGACTACTACTTTATTAGTTTCCAAACAAATTTCAGAACCATCATCTAAAATATTTTGTGTACTTAAAACTTATAACTGTTGGAAATTTAAATAAAGAAAATATAATTGAAGGACAGAAAAATACCATCCTATTATTTGAAAAAATAATTTTAAGCACAGGAAAGCAAAAGAAATAAATTTAATTAAGCTATGAAGTATTAAAAAATAGAAGAAGAAATCATCATGAATTATACACTGAATGAGTTAAACAGCACCTGAGTTACTTGAATGCTTGTTAATCTTAAAGCAAATTAAAATACTATATTTACTATTCTAATTAAATTTTTTGTTTACTTAATATATAGATAAAGAGAGCGAGTAAAAGGTAAGAAATACAAATTGATTTTAACAAACTATGACAATAATAAACACTGGTCTGTACTTAAAGAATGGGAGAAGTAAGATGAGAAAATAGGAACATATACAAGAATAATTTGAGAAGCCCACAAGAAGGAAATTCTCGAAGGAGTAAAAGTGTCAGTGTTGCAGGGATAGTAAGGGCAACCTGGTCCTGCAAAAATGGGCAGAGTATTTTTGTTAACTACTAAAAAAAAGTTCTATGAATCATGGAGAAGTTAGTAGCCGGGTTATAAATGTAGAATTAGAGGAACATAAGAGTGAATTCCACAGATACGATAGTTATTGGAGAGAATTTTAAGACTTATACAAATAACAGGTCTCCTAGTAGAAGAGATTAATTTTATTGTAAAATAAAATTTTACTTATATAACTTTATACCAATATGCTATATTAGCATTAAAAATATAAATACTAAAAGAAGAGCTGGCTGACACTAATACACAAATTTCACCATACATCGGGCATGGAAAATCTAGTTTAAGTAACAGTAAACTATAGGAATCCTTTATTACAATTATTATTATTTATATATGTAT
>KZ808275.1:87615-102721 GCA_000696205.2 Oncopeltus fasciatus
CAACCTACTTTTTATTAAAAAAGGATGGAGTAAATTAATTTAGCTGATTTACTGCTGATTAATATGGCAGTAAATTACTCACAGGACATATATATATATATATGAAGAACAGGTGGGATAATGAGTGCAGCAAACAAACAAACAGAAAAATCACAAAGAGTAAAATTTTTTGGGGATTTCTCGCCCTTCGTCAGTGAGGAGTCTCTCTTCACTGCTCACTGATGAAGGGTGAGAAATCCCCGAAAATTTTACTTTGTAATTTTTTTCCTGCACTCTGTTCGCTGCACTCATTATCTCACCTGTTCTTGTTTACTATATATATCGCAGCTGCAATTGTTTAATTATACATATACCCACACATTCACACAGAAACACACACAAAGAGCATATTGAGGATACTGAAAACAGTGAAACTAGACACAAAATGTAGATAAGTGCAGCAAACCACAAGTTTGTGTCAATCTCAACCTGTTCTAGAGGCATGACGGTATATTTTCAGAAAACTATTTTTAATTTTTTTAATGAAGACTCAATTTTTATTAGTTTGACACATTTTCTTCATTATTTTACTCTACATTTTTACAGTTAGTGTTACATTTTCTATCAGGCTAATACACTTCAGCTAAGAAAAAAAAAAGTTGTTAGAGATCAATTTTTAAGGGTCCATATTCTTCCAAATCCAATAAGTTACCAAATATCATAATAGTAGTAATATTTTCGGCTTTCCAAGATAATCAATACTTCAATTACCTCTTAAATGACAATACAATTAGAGTAAGGATGAAATTAGTAGGAAACTATAAAAATGTAAAAAAAAAAAAAAAAAAAGTTCTAGTTCACTTCTTCAGAGATATTGATTAGTTGCTGCCCTATGATATGGGGCAATGAATGTAATTAATTGCAAAGGTAATTGGGAAATAGCACATTCAACAGTGCCATGAAAGACATAACTTCCCTGATCGTATAATTTAGACAGATGAGGCATAAAATGTGGGGATTATTATAAATTATAGTTATGCAATAGTCAAATCTGATCTCATGATAATATGGCATAAAGGAACACCATTTCAAGCATTAGTTTAGTGTGAAAGTGCTTGGTTAGGAGATTAGCCAACCTATCATACAGCCACTTTTTTTTTCCTTATCGATAAAATTCAAATTTTTTAAAAAATCTTAAAAAAAAAAAAATGATATACGTAAGATACTCCTTGAAAAATGCTACTCAAAGTAGAGCTCAGGTAAACAGATGGATAGATGTTTGTAACTTGAAAATGGCATACTACAACTAGAACAGTTTGAGATAGAAATGTGTGGTTCATGGCATTTATCCAAATTTTGGTCTAGTTTAATTGTTTTCAGCATTGTCATCAACTTACCATACACCCAATCATACACACATACTGACCTCCTGCTCTAATCATAAAACTTTTAATCACTAAGTCTGCAAGGAAGGGAAATTAGAAATAGATTTAATAATAGATTCTAAAAATGACTGGGAAAATCAAATATTATTAATGAATACAATTTATGTAAAATAAAAGTAAGCTACAGCATAGTTTTGTAGTTTGCTATGTGTTTCAAATATAATAATCCATTCAAAATGCATTCTAAAGAAAGTAGCATTCAGGTTTAATTAATAAATGAACAATTAAGTAATTTTTAAATATTTAAAAAAATTTAAAATCTTAATAAATATCTGATTTAATAAACTCCTACCATGGTATCTTTAAGTCGCAGCTGCATGCCATCACTCTATGGGGAAACTCTCCAGATGTCAAACTTTATTTAAAAGTCAAAAAAATACAATTAGAATTATGCTACATAAATGTAAATAGTATCATGCAGAGCAAATTTTATATAAAAAAACATACATTTTGAATATTGGAGGAATAATTTAACTGCTGGAATTATTTAATGAAAAATAAGTTAGGATTAGGTTCTGGATTAGAAATTACACATGAACAAAAATAATTTTCAGTAAATGATGATGGTTTTAAGTAAAAAAGTAACTCCTACTAATTACTTCTTAATAACTTTATATTCATTTTCTTAAGTGGGCAGTTAAATGTAAGAAGATAGCTTTTTAACATAGCTGAAAGGTCTTCTATCATTCTAAACACATCAAAGCAAAATCAGACGGGAACAAGAATATTCGGATGCACAACGTTTTTAAAAGATAATGAAATTTAATATATTACAATTCGTAAGTCAATCACAGGTAGTTCAAAGAATTACATATTAAATTATTTTCTAGAATCTACAAGGACCATATTTTGGTAAATTTATTATGATGCAACCGAAAATTAAAGATGATTGAGAGAAAAATTAAATTTAAGAATAGTTGTACAGAAGTTATATTTATACATATTTTGGTAAATTTATTTGATCAAATTTATTTTAAAATCATATTTTAGAAACAGCGAGAAAATAAAATTAAGAGAAGTTCTAAATTTGTTAATGCCAATGTTTGAACTTCGAATTTAGGTTATTTTATTAAGATATCCTACTAAGTATTCTCATGAAACAAACTAAAATAAAGCAGAAAAAAAAACTAAAAGGGTAGGATGCAAATTCACTCATACACAAAGTAACTATTAGAAAGTCTTAAATTCCTCACCATCATCTCCAGAAGCTAAATATTCTCCAGAAGGGGAAAATTTAACAACATTGACTGCTTTCTGATGACGAGACAAGTCACAAACACAATCAAGTTTGATAGCACCACCATCTTTTGAAACCATATGCCATATCTATAAAATAAATAAAAATTAATAAGAATTGCACAGCTCATGTAGGTACACCAGTCTTCAAACACAAACCTTTANAAAGTGGTAATAAGAATTAACAAAATGAATAACCTTTTACAGAAGATGACTTGTTTAACCAACACAAAAAAGAAAGAGGATAAACAAGACTGTAGGTGTGTGTTTGAGTAGGAGGCAAAGGGCAGGGTGGGAAGGAGAGGAGAAAGAGAGGAGTGAGGAAGTAAGTCACAAAGAAGGCCGGAAAATAAATTGACTGCCTAATATAAACCAGTAAAAATAAATGATATATATCTCCATTTTCAGTTTAACAACCAACCGTTATTTTTCAAATTTGATATACAACAACCTACTTTTTATTTATAACTAGAACAACCAACATAACTATTTTTATCTGTTAATGTTTATATTCTTTGATTTCATCAGTTTTAAAAAATGTACTTTATGACCAATCTTGACTGAACCCCAACATATTGTCTACCAATACCTTTTACATTTTCAGGTAACTTGAATCTTGAATCCTTGAGAGATCTAATAAATCATTTTTTTTTATTATTATTCTTATTGTGTTTGGTACTTTAAGAAATACAAAAATTTTAAATAAAATAATGAGTCAAATTGTAAAGGAAAAAAAAGCTCATTGGAGATTTTAAAAGATTATCTAGTGTCATGTCATGCTCTTTTTAATTTTCCACGAGTTAATAAATTTTGAGGGCTCAATGATTAGGATTAGTGTATGATAATATTAATTTTTTTTTTTCAAGATTCTTTAGATATAAACAAATAAGAAGTTTGGAATGGTGATACCGGTATAGTCAAACCTGATATTTCTGGTACTGCGATAGGGGGAAAAGAACGAACTAGGCTATGGAAGAAAACATGCTGCAATCAGTGACCAAGCCCCTGGCAACTCAGGCAACCACCAGCCTTAGAGGTACTGACAACTGCTGATACCTTTAAAGCTAGTTCAAAATAAACTGGATTGGTGAATTTTCAAGGGAGCAAAAGCAGAAGTACCAAGAGCATAGAACACTAATTTCTCACCTCTGTGTTATTTGGTTATGCTATAGAGCAGTATACACAGTCTGGGGATTAAACCAACATTTAACATTAACTAAGTTGGAAGACCTATGCTGCTTTGGTCTGGAGGCAACGATGTCTAATAGATAAAGTGAAATCGCAACTAGATGAAATACCAATATCATAAGGCCTATGGTTTCAATAGACGTTCTAGACATATTTTATTTGAAAGTTTATGGAGTCAAATAACATTCAGTTGATACATTACTGCATTACATGCAATGGGTAATGCTAGTATTTCATGACATAAATACAAAAATATTTTCTAAAAATTTTCATTTACTTTCGAGCCATGAGATAACTTGTTAATTCTTAATAATTATCAATATTTTTAAATTATATTTAAACAAATATAAAGTATTTAGATCAACAAACTGCTAACTAGAAATTTATTGCAGAAGGAAGCTCACCTGAATCATGAAAAACAGAAAAGCTACTATACACCTAAGCACTTCTATCTCAATTAGTCACACTTGTCTCATGCAAATGGCACCAAAAGGAATTGCAGCACTTATGAATTAATAGCATTGTGAATTGTTATTTCTCTTTAGGATGCAATCACAATGCTACAAGAAATATTTTTAGAGGCATTAAAGGCTGTATTCATTCAGGGGCTATTAATATGCTGTAAAACCTAATTATATCAGGATTGCAGAAACTCAATTGAACAACTTATGGAACAAAACTGAGTAACCTTGAACAAGTACCAGGGTTTTCAGGTGTCTGAAAATTAACAAGCTGATCTTCCAGCTAAAAAGAGGTCAAGATTTACCTCCTTAGGCCCAGGAGGTATTATTTTTACCTAAAGAAAAAGTAAAGTTGCGAGAAAACATTTTCCTGTTTTTCTAAACTAATTTTAACCAACAATGAATGTGACACAACATAAATTAAAATGCAATTTTTCTGATTTGACATTTTTAAAAATAACTTGCATATTTTTAATTAAACCTAAAAATTTTAAATTTTAAAATTTTTAAATGAATCAGTAGAAAAATTTAAGAATAATAAATTTAATCTACTAACTATAGGTACCAATTATACATTGAAATGAGATTTGTGGTGCCTTAAATAACTTTTTAGAAACTTTGAATGAGCCTACTAAAAAGTAGATGATATCTGTAAATCCTAACCATCCCTCACAAATAAAGATCAGTTGAAGATGAAAAACAATAGATGATAAAACTTGAAATAACTTTGATGTTGGTCGTCCTATAACCTGATCCTAATCTAATCCTAAAACTTAAAATAATGACCTACAACTTTCACTTATATATTTTTGTTAGATCATTCATTTCATTAAAAAAAGCATTTGGTATAAAAAGATAAGACAAACATCCCATTAANGGACATATATATATATATATACATACATACACACACACACATGAAGATGGCTTACAATGTAAGCCGAAACTTTGGCAGATAATCTTTCAAAAAAATACACTCTTTTTTAAATTTGTATTTTTTTGGATCTACCTTGACCGAACCCCAACTAAAATCATCTAACAAAATATTTATTGTTCTATTATTTACAATTATAAATTTAGATCAAGTTATGTTTTATCTTTACCTTTATAATTCATTTCACAGGTATAGTAATATACACTAGCTTCCAAGAGTCACGGCATAATTATAAGCACTAATAAAATCAAGGTTAATTTTTGACTGATGCGGGTTAATTAAACTACATATACACCCACCAACATACGCGCGCACACACTCAAAATTTCCATGATTTTTTAAAGACATTTATGTCCACTGTACTTTATATATGTGGGTGTTAATTCAAATAATTAGTTTTGGTTTTTGTCATGATGCACTTTTGAGATTAGTTTAGTATTAAAAAAAAAGTTTTAAAAGTGCAAACTTAATAGCTAAAATCATTAAAAGATAAAAATTTTCGATAGGAAAACATATATGTTAAAAAAACATGGTGATTAGAAACCACCAGAACATCTATTCTTATCCCTAGTACAATAATGGATGAGGAAATTTTTATATACAAGTTTTAAATAATTATTTAAACATTAAAATTACATATCATCCAATTTACAGTATTTAAAAATGTCATAGCATAAACAATTTTTTAAAAAAATTTTATTTGGCCAAGCAATTTGATATCATGAGAAATCTTAATACAATTGTAAATCTATACTAATACTCTTGTAACATATAATTTTTGGAAANGTTCCAGTGAGATAATGTCAAGATACTATTTTCTATATGTGAAGCCCAAATTTCTTTGTATAGAATAAAAATTTATTCATGGTCACACACACACACAAGTACATAATGAATGTATTCAAATGGGAAGTTTTTTTACCGTAGATATTATTATTAGATGTTGTTTTTTTTGTTGGGGTTCGGTCAAGGTAGATCCAAAAAAATACGAACTTAAAAAAATGTGTATTTTTTAAATTATCTGCCAACATTTTGGCATACATTGTAAGCCATCTTCAGGGCTATCATAAAGACGAGAGGGGACGTTAAGTCACCAAGATCCCATTTTCATGACTGGAAAGTCCCTGAATGTCATTGTGATAAATTAATTAGATCATCTTCTAATAAGTACACATTCTAAGTCAATACTTCTCAGTTGTAGGACATTCAAAGCTGCCTTTGATCACTATATGGTTATAGGCAGAATCTCACTAGTATAGAATTCTCAACAATTGCAATTCTGCAAAGCTCAAGAATCCTGATAGCTGCAGAGCCCTATCTCACAGGAGAAAACTGATGGGAAAGTGAGGGAAGCACATAGATCAAGAAGTTGCCCAGGATCCTTGGGACAGTTTGCAGAGGTACTGAAGGGTTCTGCTGAAGATGTACTTAGTAAACAAGAGCCACTAAAACCTTAAATATGATTTGATAAAAAATTTGAGGTAGCCAATTCAAAGAAAAAAGAATAAAAATGTAATAAGTAAGGATTTCAAAAGAATAACCATATATCTTGCTGCTCTCCATAAAGGTATGAAAATTCAATGAAATTTATGTAGAGCTTGATGTAATAAGATTTATCAAGCAGAGAGGCTTAGTTAGGTTAATCACATCTCAAGGAAGAGTTATGAAGCTGCACTAATACTGGGCAGAGGAAGTCCCTTATCAGCCCAGAAGAGCTGTCAGGCTAAGATTAACATAGGGTTGGTTGATGGGGTGGATACAGGTGCGCAAAAAGCTTCTTAGAGATCAGAAATACTAGTACCCACTAACCCCTCACACTGGACAGAATAAAATATTGAGTCTTATGTAGATCAGGACCATTTAGTTAAACAGGGATATAAAATAATCATTAATTAATCAGACTATATCTTATTCAAAGTGTTTAAGAAAAATGACAAATTGCACAACAAAAATATATTTTTTTGAGTTATGAAGTGATAAGAGATTTAAAGAATAAGAAGCATAATTGAATAATCTAAGAAAATATCTATTGAAAGTAAAGTAAGTAAAAAACTAGATTAATTTAATGTAATAAACATGCCGCAGATAAATGAGACCTCATTGTGAAGTAGGGGGCACAGATAGCCATGGAATTACAGCCTTAACTGCTCAACCAAAGGTTCTGGTTTTACTCACAGAGCACAGATAGTCTGATCTTCTGTGCTTGTGCTCGTAGTGATCTAGATGATTTTTCGTGTCCACACTCAGCCCACTCTAGATGGTTACCAGTCTTCATTAAATAGGGGGAAAAAAAGTCAGGCGGGAAGAACAGTACTCACACAATGTCTTAGCTTTCTCTAGTACAAAGGTTAAGAATTAACTAATTCGTTAACAGGTGTTTTGCACAGAACCTCTAAGGTCTTTAGTGTTACTAAAAGTTACACAAAAAGAAATGAAAAATACATCATTACTTACCTTTGAATCAACAACTATTATTAATATTTTCAAACGAGCATTAGCAATTAAATGAGAATATATTTCATTAGTTAAAACTGAAAATTAAATATTAATTACAGTGCTAACTTTAAAACCAACAACTGATGATATATTGACAATTCTTAAAGCGAACTAAGAATTCAAATTATACCTTAATTAAAATAGGAAACAAAGGTTAATATACAATGAATACCCTTAAACCACAAAATCATAGAGATTTTAGAACATATTCTTCATTATTAGTTATGATTTAAATAAATAAACGACAATAATGTATCATTTCTGATAATGTTCGATCACAAAACAACTCTCTTCTATATCCAAGCTATTGTGAGAGATCCATAGCCAAGACTTACTGATATTGGCTTCCTTGACTTGAAACACTGATCAAAAGAGCTCAGCTCTGTTAATTGTTTCTTTAATTAAAAGAATAAAAATTTGTTTCAGACATAATAGAAATTATTTTTGAACAGAGAACAAAACTTCTCAGGGGAAGTTTAATCAGGATTAAAAGAATAAAAAATTTGTTTGAGAAATAGAAGAAACTATTTTTTAACAGAGCACTAAACCTCCTGAGTTCACTACACACAGTCAGACAGGTTGACATCTTATGTATCCTTATATTATTTTTTGAAACATAAAACTATGAGGAACTGATTTCCTTGGTAACAGGAGAGCAGAATTTCATAAATTGCTTTACTCAAACGATATAGTCCTTTAGCAGATTCAAATAAAAAAATTAATAACCTTAAGCAACTAAGTTAACAGTTAATAGGCTTAATTTAACATTTAATAAGTATAAAGAAAATATTAAAGAGGCAAAGTATATGGTTATTTCTAAGAAGCTGTGTTTAAGATTGTACAATTTACCAGAAAAGAAAGTTGAACAGTAAAAGTGCTAGGAATATGTGTTGATAAAAATGTAAAATAAAATAGCATGTCAAAACATCCATTGGAGCTGACATTTAGAGCTCTTAAAACTAAAATTAATATAAAAGGGGTGATGCCATAATTACAAAAAGAGCATCTATAAATACCTAATTAGTTCAATCTGACCTCATTATCACTTCTGTCTGGAAGTCCAAAGCTATTTCAAGTAAACATGAAAGCAAGCTAAAATAGAAGGCAATATATTTTCTAGTCAAGCAATCTTCATGCTAACCCTTAATGGAAATAGTCATAAGATCACAATGCAGGCAGTTTGGATAAACCCAGAGGATGTGATAAGAGTGAATCAAAAGTAGGTGATGGAAATCTTTGCCAATGATACTCATCCTAAAAGAAGGAGTCGCACCAACTTGTTAGAGAACACTTGAGCATGATTAAGGTAATTAAACCAGTTTTGTGAACAAGGCAGAAAGCAGCTAATAGATGAGCTTGGCTTATTCTTTTAATATTAAAACTTTATTTATTAATATANAAGATATCGAATTTAGAAATTTTTTTTTGAGTTATTGAGAATAACTAGATGCATAAGCATAATTAACATTAAACAACTTAATGTTTTAAACAATTTTTTGAAGAACAATTAACAGAAAGGGAGATACGTGAAAGAAGGAATGGTATAAAATGTACAGGACCCCTTTTATGTGAACATATTCTGAGCAGAATAGTGCATACTATATCACTTAAAATTTAACAATACAAGGGTTGGGAAGAAAAAAAAAAAAAAAAAAAAAAACCAGTGAAGGGAGGGAAGATAAGAATACACTTGGAGCAGATCAATTTAACTATCAATTTGGCTGAATACTAAGTCAATAAGATTCAAAATTAATTAATAAAAATAAAAAAATATTCAAAAAATCTTAAGTGAAAATCATTATCCTTATCAACAAAATATTACATGCATTAAAAATAATAGATAATCAAAACAATTCTTAACTTCTGGTAAAACAATATTTAAAACCATAACAATTTCAAGTTTTAAAGGATATATTTACTTAATATATAAGGTGACTGATGATGTCACATATATGCAAACAAGAATTTGAAAATATTTTCAAACTAAAATAATAATATTGCTAATTTAAAGGGCATACTTTTGAAATAGTTTAAATATTTCCTTAGAATATACAATTTGTGTAACTAAGTTATGAAATATTTATGTCCAATGTGGAGTTTGTTATTTACTTTTAAATAAGTCTGACCATTTATATCTCAATAAATCTCTTCATAGAATAAATAAAAAAAGAATATTGCTTCATGGGATGTAATCACTGCAATGCAGCAAGTTAGTCAATAAAAATGATACACTTTCAAGATCAACATGTATTGACCAAATATTGAGATTGCTTTTGGCAAGATGATTATATGTTGATTTATTAAGACAGTAATATAGTTTTAAAATTATGTTAAAATGAAAATAATAGCATTTTTATAGTAGTAATGCTAATTTAGATTTGTCAAAAAATGAGGAATAAAGACATTTCTTAATTGACAATTTATTTATTTGTAAAAAAAAAAAAAAAACTATAATTAGANCAGCACGCTAGGCCCGGATAGCAAGAGATCCAGGTTCGTTTCCTGGCGAGGACGGATAGATTTTTTATTCTGTTCCCTCTCATGAATTATTTATAATTTACGTGGGATAAAAAAAAACCACAAATAAAAATATTTAAAAGTTAATAACAAAATGAAAATGATTGATAAAGGTAATTACCCATTATCCACTGCAGGACAGCACTGATTGGATTCTTCAGTGCGAGTTAAGTATTTGTGGTGAGGTTCATGTTTTATTTCTCTAAAGCAGTGTAAATAATCATTCTTAGCAGGACTAGGATGCTGGTATTGGACATTCAAATTTTTTGAATTAGCTTCAAATATATTTGTAGATATTTTAGCTGGAGAGCATCTACCACTTGTATAAGGTTGATTCTGAAACAAATGGGAAAATAAAATCACAATTATTTGTATGAATACACACACGCACGCACGCACACACACACACATATTTGTTGTATATATTTGAATTATAAATATTTGTGAGTATGTGGGTATAAACAATTATTAAAAATAATTTTCAATACTATTTTACTCATCAAAGTTACATTGAAAACTAAGGTTCAAAAAGCTTATATAAAATACCTGTAAATGAAGTTTTGAAGAAGCAAGATGTTCTTCATTGTCACTGTCACCCATAGTGTAGCAAGAAACGTAATTACTTGTATGAGGTTTAATTGTTACAGTTGCAGTTGACTGTTGAGTATTCCTCGAGCCTGAAGCAGGTAGTGCTGCAGCAGTGCTATTGTTGTTTATATTATTGTTAATACTATTGTTGTTATTATTGCACTGAGTCTGATTGCTAAAAATGATTAAAATTGAGAAATTATAAAAATGCAGATAATGGAAGTATGTAGCTTATTTAAAAAAAAGGTCTTAACGTGTCTATTGACACAGTGAAATTTTTCATTAAGTTTAGAATAATTAAAGGTTATGCTATACAAATGAAATTTCCACTAAGAATATTTATTCAGAAATTAACAAAAAAACATTAGGTCTTGACTTAAGCATGTTCATTAAAAAAAAAAAAAAAAAAAAAAAAAAAATCATAATCATGAATTCTTACAATGCGTATACACAACAATACAATACTTGTTCTACACAAAAAATATAATTTAAAGTTATTTTTATGGTGAATTGCAATAATATAATGCAAACAAAGGGATTGTGCTATTATCAAAGTTTATAGAAAAACGTCCATCACACAGGAACTATATTGAGGCTAGCTACCTACCTCTGAAAGAACTATGAAGTGAGGGGGGGCACCAATGTGAATTTTCATTCACACTCACACTCAAGAATGAAAAAAATAAATCAGTGTTCTATTGAATATATAGGTCAATTAGTTTATAATTCATTATCACAATTGAACATAAATTGTGAACAATTACCTTGAGTAAGGAAGCACTATGTGCTGTTCTTGTGCTACATAATGATGATATGGTTCTTTACACATGGTGCCTGGATGCCCATGGCATACAGGTTGATGATACAATTCAGTAGGCTCTTGCTTAGTAATTACTCCATTTAACATGCATTCAGATTGGGCTTTCACAATTAAGCGTTTTTTCTGAGATACTCCAGGAGTATACCTAAAATAAACATTAATAAATGAAATCTTAATTAAACAAAGTCATAACAATAAAAAGTATTTGAATTCTCATACCAACCATAGTAATCCTTATTTAAACCTCTTCTCCTTTACCTAAGCTAAACTAATGGTTGTTTAAACAGATCAGAACTATATTTTGCATTAAATTATATAGGAAACCCCAAGAAGATAATTATGAAATGAAAGTTGACTATATAAGAAGATGAGTATCAAGTTTGCATCCTAACTATCCACACCGAGGCCTTTCCTCTCAAAGGAGTAGGGCATGATGATGAAGGGTCTGTCTACACTCAAGACGAGCTGTTGTAGAAGCCCAAGGAAAGGCAGCTTGAACTTGTTATCCATATAGATAATACCAAATATATGCTTATGGGGGAGCAGTGATATAAGGTTTAGTTTGCTTTGGGAAAATAAATCATGCAATAACAATGCCATTTTACATGATTGCTCGTTGACTAGGACATTTTTGCCGAGATAAGATACAGAATGATCTTAACAAATCATAGTTGATACAGTCTAAAATATCTAATGTAAAGGAATATTAATATAGGTATTGAATTACATGGACCAATAAACTAACACACACACACACAAAAAAGAAAGAAACTCTTCTGTAGGTACTTTTGATATTAAATTAATATTTATCTATTGTCAATGAAAAATAAGAGTTCACTAGGAAAACTATCACTAAATACTTATGAATTTAAGGGTTTACTTATTACATTAATTACTTCAACTACAGTAAGTAAAGTTTTATTCAAGCAGCAATTACTTTGCAACAAAGACTTATAAAACTCCAAATTAAAACAAATTTTTATTTAATAGACACATAATTATATTAAGTATATACTGTCTCTTTCATATTTTAGAAATTCATTAACAAAAAATTAGCATTAATAGAATTAGTTATTGAGACTACTTTGTAAGGAAAATAGTTATGAATGTAATATCACCCATCATGATATAATTTATTAAGGGAAAAACTAATTCAGTTTAAAAAAACTATAATTTGAACAAGAAAAAAAATACTACTGCCCTCTTCTTCCTAAAAGGTCTTATCTTGTATTGACACTCTGTCTAAATATAAATAAATTATCATTTTTTAGTTCTTATTTATTTAGAAACTAAGGGATTTTGAAGCTGTAAAAGGGGGAGGGGGATTAATAAAGTAAAACATTTTTGTTGATATTTTGTTCTAATTTTTTTCCTATAAATTTATGTTCAGGATCTAGGGCTTCAGTTTAACAAACATTGAATTTAGATCTTTTAAATTAACAATCTAAAATTGTTCACGTAGGCTTCGACGGTCGTCAGATGTATTTACCGTTTCTTCACCGTTCATTTATAAATATATGGTATATACCACCTGGAAAACAACTCTCATTCTCTACTCAGCCCTGAAGAAGCCATCACATGATGTGCGAAAGCTCGGCAACTATCAACAACTTGACACGGTCCAACCCGGAAGAAGAAACGGNATTTTGCGGATGCTAGAGCACACAAAAAAAAATATAATAAAAATTTCTTAGTTTTTTAATGGACCATATTTCTAGCTTCTAGCTTCTTTAATGTAAGATTAAAGGTCTGTTAAAATTTTTCATAAGTAAAATCATGGTACCAACATAATTTGCTGATTTCTCACTAAGCACTTGAAATTTGCTAATATATGTTTAGTGAGAGATAGACATTCCTATTACCGTATTGCTAATTAAATTAGTTTTAGAGATGTTTTGATTGTATTGGCAATGGGATAATGGCGAAAGTGTTATTTCATTGATTCTTAAAAAAGTTAATATCAACATAATTTCTTTTAATATTTCTTTCTTAAAAATAAATGTTACAGAATATAGATGTATATATACTATTTTCTATCTATTAAATCCTTTTTTTTTTCACCAATAATGATTAACAATTTCAACTCAATACTCCAATAAAAGCCCTTCTCTATCGCTCAATTTCAGTTATTAACAAACTCATTGAGAAATCTGCAGAAAGAATAACAAATACTGAGTTTATTCTCTATTTGAAAGGAGAGGTGACAGTCCTTTTAACTGCATTCCTAAATATTGTCCTTAAAAATTGTATAGAACAATATTAATATTTGAGAGAACATTCCTCATGACAATCCCCCTTCATTCAATAAATTCAAGTTACAGCATTTATGAACACTTTAATAGTTTCAGTAGTCTGCAATTTTCAGGCACAATACATTTACCGACAAAAAAGATGACATTGAAGGGGGTACACAATTTGTGGATTAAATATTATATGTTCTTTGTAATATCTCATAATATAATATGGTAATTGAAACTGGAGAACATAGTGCCATAATAATGGGGCAGAATAATTATTTGAAATGATTTTTTAAATGTCATTTCATGTTATCAATGAGAATGAATAGCATGATTTCTATAAAGAAGATTAAAAAAAAAAAAATTAATTTATATCTTAAAATGAGACCGAATGTGAACACTAGGGGGAGGTAATAGGCTATCTGTCAGGCAGTTATAGACCTATTGTAATTCTAGGGAGGCGTACAGTGCTTCCTATATTCAGGATTTACTGATCCATCAGTAGAAAATTGGTTTTTCGAACCAGTAAAGAACCTCCCCCTTCCATACCAGCCAGGGGACAAGTCCCGCCAACAACCACCGTCAGAAGGAGGCTCATTCTTTACGGCGAACCAATTTCATTCATGCTTTATCTTCGGAAAAGCCGAGGAAGGGGGGGTACCCAGAGGGGAGCGGACCGAGGATTCCAATAAAAATTGGTCTAGTGTGAAATTTACGAGAGCTCTCTTCCAGGGGTCCTTTCCGACATTTTAGCAGATTTCCCTCAAGTGAATCAAGCTATTCACCTTGGTATTATGACGCTTAGTATATAATCTATAGGGTAATTTCCACCTTAGCCTTGATGCATTCAAAACATCCATGATTTTTATGAAGAATGTTTTTGTCGCTTAGATGTTTTGACACATTTCGTAAGTAAGCTAAAGAAGAAGTTTAAATATGATCTGTCTTTTCATACACGCACACAAACAGACAGACACACTTGCTCTAGCTCTACAAAATATTACAATAAAGAAACTTATAGTAAAATTTATTATTTAATAAATTAATAAATAAAAGTCCATGATATTGTTACCAATAAATAATTAAAATAATGATCACTTATATTAATCATAGACAACTCAACTCTCACCACTCTTCTCACTTACTCTTCTCCTTATATTTTTTTCTTCACAACTATTTCCATCTTTTTTGCTCCCTCTTCAACT
>KZ808275.1:103619-124348 GCA_000696205.2 Oncopeltus fasciatus
GGGCTAAAAAAAAAAAAAAAAATTCTTTCAACTTCTAACTGGTGGTAGAGGAGTTCATAAAATTTTATGTTTTATAAAAAAAATTATGACAAATACATATTAACCAAAATATTCAGGAATATATTTAAGAATAGAATATATAGTGCGCCAGATCAGAGATATTCCCAAAATTGAATTCTGATGATTGTTTTCAATTTAAACCCATAGTCACCTGTCAAAATAGTGCTGCAGGTTATAGTGTTAGTTCTAAATATTTATACAAACTACAAGCAAATTAGGTAATCATGACTTCAGTTAATAGGCTATACACCAGTTAAATATTTTATAGAAAATTAAAGACAAATAAAATTTGAAGATGCAAAAGGATGTCCAAAATCTTGCAATGTAAAAGAGAATTCACCAGAAACCTGGTGGAAATAATCAAGTAGCCTAACAATGTAAAAAGGAAAAAAAATTAAAATTATTGTAATAATAATGTGTTATTGTAAATACTTCCATTAGTGAGACTAGGATGAACACCCAAGAGGCAAATCTTAGAGATCTCTGAATCTAACACCGCATCGGCAGAAAGCCAATGTTTATTCCATTTTAAAGAGTTTAACTTGAGCCACAACATCTATTAAGGGGAATTATTATTTTAAGTGGATAAAATAATTTGTTCGAAACTTCAAAAATAAGCAGTATAAGTAGAAGAAACATAGTGAGATATATACCCAAAAAACTACCTTTCATCAATTCCAGACTTGCTTAATGCTAGCAATAGAATTCCTGAATCCCAGTTATACCGAAAAAGCTTATGGATATTTCTACAAGTACAAGAGAAATTACAATTTAGAAAGAATCTCATTTGAAAATTCTAACAAGATGTGAGCATTTTGGCCATTCCTGCTTTGTATATTTTACAGGTCCTGTCACATTAAAATCACCTCCGGTCATATTAAAAACATGTGAGATGTTCATACACATTTGGCATCTTGCATAAGACGCATGCAATAAGTCTTGCATATGCATAATCATGACATATTTGTCTTAAAGAGACCTAATAGTTATTGACAGTCAAAAGACAGCAAGTATTGATCATATGGGGGTGTGTTGTGCAATGACCTTATAGAAACATTTAAAATTATGAGGGATAGAAAATTATTTCGCAAAAATACAGAAAATTTTTACAATATCCATTATATATAAAATAAAAGATTTTTTAAAACCAGATTATNGATAATTTAAAACTAAAGATTAAATTATATAATTAGTGATTTCAACTAAAGAACGCAGCACAATTATCATTGTCTAAATACCTAAAAGGTTGATGAAGTGGAATAGCTTGAGGAGGCCAAGGCTTAGTTATCATATGCTGATCTCTTGATGAGTGAGCAGCAGGAGGTTGAACTCTATGATATTCTCTGGCAGGATCTGACCTCTTATGGCCCAATAAAACTCTTTTTTCATTGCTGCATTATGTAACAAACAAAATTTTGTATGTACCTTTTATTTTTTACACAGTTTAAACCAATATTCAGAAAAGAAACAAACACATTGAAATAAATATATACATTGTTTTGCTTTTACAAGAAAAAATTTGTCTTTATCTTTCTGGGAAATAATATATTGGATCAAAAAGGACAAAAAATTAATCATATTTGATACACAATAAGTCCAGTATTATAAAGGGTTGGGGAAAAAAATAGCATTGTTTTATATCAAATGAAAGCTTTAATGTCCTTTAATCTCTTTAATGAATCCTCTAACAAGAGTTAAATCTAGACCAATATTCCTTCCCCGAAAACTCCAATTTAAACTCATATTTAAGAAAGTTAAAAAAAAAAAAAAAAAAAAAAAAAAAAAAATCATAATCATGAATTCTTACAATGCGTATACACAACAATACAATACTTGTTCTACACAAAAAATATAATTTAAAGTTATTTTTATGGTGAATTGCAATAATATAATGCAAACAAAGGGATTGTGCTATTATCAAAGTTTATAGAAAAACGTCCATCACACAGGAACTATATTGAGGCTAGCTACCTACCTCTGAAAGAACTATGAAGTGAGGGGGGGCACCAATGTGAATTTTCATTCACACTCACACTCAAGAATGAAAAAAATAAATCAGTGTTCTATTGAATATATAGGTCAATTAGTTTATAATTCATTATCACAATTGAACATAAATTNTTTCTCTCGAGCCTTTGTAAATACTCTGTAAATGAACTGAGTTGTTTAACAAGTAAATAAATCTGTTAAGCAGGAGCTGCATAATCTAAGCAGATTTCACATGTCCATTAAAATAAGAGTAAATAAGGAAATTTAATTTACAAGCTGGAGAAACAATGATTATTGAAGATAAGACCACTAAGGTATGCAATTAATAGGCTGGGAGGAGGGGAAGTTCTCACCCAGTGCAGTTACATTTGTAAATTACTTCCTTAATAAGCCTTTATCACAAAAATTTTATTGAACATAAACATTAAAAAATCACATGGTTGGAGTTTCGTTGGCCGACGAGTCTTATGCTGAAGAACCCTTAGTCAGGGTTTTGGCCAGGATCAAAAAAATAAAATACTCCAAAATTGTTGGGTAATTATTTTATTATTGTTGACGTTTCAACTTAACTTGTAAGTCATCATCAGTTTAGCTTAGTTTAGTTTAATTTAGCTCTTAACACTGAGATGGGACTATAATCCTTTCTCTGAGATCTCTCCAGACATCACAATCATGATGATGACTTACAAGTTTAGTCAAAAAGTCAGCAATAATAAAATAATACCCAACAATTTTGGAGTATTTTTTTTTTTCGATCTAGACTGAAACCCTGACTAATTTCTCCAGCATTACAAAATGATATTTTACACCCATTGTAGTATACACTACAAACTTTTTCATAAATAAAGTAATAACAAAGACATTACAATTGTAAATTTTGGTCCCCCCCCACCCCCTCCACGCTTCTTAATGATTTCTACCAAAAATGAATGCTTTCAAGGGATTGCATTAAAGTCTAAATAGCAAACAGTTTGAAAGAAAAACTTAGGAAAAACCAAATTAGATTCATTATTTTGTGGATGCTAGAGCACACAAAAAAAAATATAATAAAAATTTCTTAGTTTTTTAATGGACCATATTTCTAGCTTCTAGCTTCTTTAATGTAAGATTAAAGGTCTGTTAAAATTTTTCATAAGTAAAATCATGGTACCAACATAATTTGCTGATTTCTCACTAAGCACTTGAAATTTGCTAATATATGTTTAGTGAGAGATAGACATTCCTATTACCGTATTGCTAATTAAATTAGTTTTAGAGATGTTTTGATTGTATTGGCAATGGGATAATGGCGAAAGTGTTATTTCATTGATTCTTAAAAAAGTTAATATCAACATAATTTCTTTTAATATTTCTTTCTTAAAAATAAATGTTACAGAATATAGATGTATATATACTATTTTCTATCTATTAAATCCTTTTTTTTTTCACCAATAATGATTAACAATTTCAACTCAATACTCCAATAAAAGCCCTTCTCTATCGCTCAATTTCAGTTATTAACAAACTCATTGAGAAATCTGCAGAAAGAATAACAAATACTGAGTTTATTCTCTATTTGAAAGGAGAGGTGACAGTCCTTTTAACTGCATTCCTAAATATTGTCCTTAAAAATTGTATAGAACAATATTAATATTTGAGAGAACATTCCTCATGACAATCCCCCTTCATTCAATAAATTCAAGTTACAGCATTTATGAACACTTTAATAGTTTCAGTAGTCTGCAATTTTCAGGCACAATACATTTACCGACAAAAAAGATGACATTGAAGGGGGTACACAATTTGTGGATTAAATATTATATGTTCTTTGTAATATCTCATAATATAATATGGTAATTGAAACTGGAGAACATAGTGCCATAATAATGGGGCAGAATAATTATTTGAAATGATTTTTTAAATGTCATTTCATGTTATCAATGAGAATGAATAGCATGATTTCTATAAAGAAGATTAAAAAAAAAAAAATTATTAATAGATTAATTTAAATTTATCAAACGCCTAAAGTAAAACACTGGTGAGAATGACAATTCTTGAATTTCTAAAAGTGAGAAATTCAAAAATTAATATAATATAAGTGAAACAATTAAGAGTAAACAAGAGCATTCTGAATTCTTCTCTTTATGACATTCTCTTTATATTATTTCATCATAATTGCCTTATTCATTCAATTACTATCCCAATATCAAGAACAGAGTTTAGACAACATAGAATTTAATACATTCTGCGATTGAGAGTGGATTAGTTACATACAGTTAATAACTATATAAAAAACTATAACAGAAAATATTATATAAATTTGACAATTCCTGTGCCGTGGTATTTTTAAATAAGTCATAAAAGATATTAGCTTCATTATTTGTTGGACCTTTATAATTTGTAATATATTTACAGTCAAAACTCGGTAAGTCAAAGTTGAAGGGTGAACAAATTTAATTGAGTTATCAATTTTTAGAGATTTTCAAGATAACAAATTCAGAAATTTTTTTTCGAGTTATTGAGTTTTTTCAAGTAATCAATTTTAGAGATATGAAATTTTCAAGATATCGAATTTAGAAATTTTTTTTTGAGTTATTGAGAATAACTAGATGCATAAGCATAATTAACATTAAACAACTTAATGTTTTAAACAATTTTTTGAAGAACAATTAACAGAAAGGGAGATACTAATACAAAAAAAAAAAAACCATAATAAATTACAAACTTAAAAATAGTCATTAATTTTGTTCTCTGTAATATGTAGGATTTCGATGATGTAACACATGCTGAACTGAGTGCAAGGCTGCAAAGACATAATTTTCTACCCCTGGGGATTGTAATATAAATGAGCAAAGCACTCTAAAGATTCTTTGTCAGTGTTCTCAATTTACTTTTTTGTTTAGCCATGACGAGTAAATAAAAAAAAAAATACTCACGCAATAAACTTCTGTTTTGCCCCCCAAATGAAACTGCACTGAGTACTAAGTAGAACTAAGGAAGGGGGCAATGGGATCGACTGGTTTGTAAAAGTTCATGCCTCTGAGAAACTTAAACTTTTAGACTAGGATGATTTTAGTTGGGGTTCGGTCGAGGTAGATCCAAAAAAACACAAATTTAAAAATTGTATTTTTTAATAAAGGATTATCTGCCAATGTTTCGGCTTACATTGTAAGCCATCTTCAGGGCTATCATGAACTTTATTAAACTTTTAGAGCTTTTCGTTTTAGGAAATTTGACTTATAGAGTCTTGGGAGTAGCAAAGACAAAAATTAATTATACTTCCGAGTTAACGATTGTTGATTCCAGTAAACGAATAAAATAAATCATATAAAAGTAGTCAGGATACAAACTTACTGAGTTTTTCTGACTTAATGTATTTTGACTGTATTTAATAAGCAAATTTCACTGTAGTTAATTTTGAACCATTTTTGATAAAAATTAAAAAAAAATTTATCAGAAACAAACAATTTTGTTAATATAAGAGTTCACTACAATAAACCCCTATTTATATTTTAAACATTGCAAGATATTACAAATATAAATATAATAATAAAATGACCATTCAGACCTACACCTTCTTAACAAATTGCTCAATTTCAAATATTAACAAACCCATCATCAAATGGTCTTCAGCCATATTCGGATGACAGCAGCCCTTTATATTTAGTTATACTCTAAATAAAGCAAAGTATTTTGTGGATAATTGGTAGAATTAAGAATTGAACTAAATATGAAATTTAATGACTAATATATTGATTGGACTGAACATACCTTCATATGATAGTGGTAATTTTCAGATAAATTTTGAATTTGTTTGAATCCCTAGTCAATAGATAAAAATATTTAACTAGAGTCCAACAAAAAGCTTAAATAAATTTTTATACAGCCCCCCCCCCCCCTAAAAAAACAACCCTTCCAATTTCCACAGTCCAATAGACCAGAAAACTATACAGGCAACAGGGACGTACAGGGTACAGAGACTGCCCTAGAATTAAGTAAGCTGAAAAAAATCGAGGCTGACCTACAAAAGGGGTATTATAAGATGGTGGCAGTCATAGAAGAAAGTAAGGAATGGAATACTCCCTTGAACCCAATCTTAAAAATCCAGATACCACTAGAGAAGGCGAGGAAAATAAATTAATGAATAACCTAACACTTATTGAAATATTTTCACATAATTTGTAAGCAGAATGCATAATATTTTTGTTAACAAAGTGAATCAAAGAAATAGCTGAAGATATAAATTAATAATAATTAATTAATTAATGTCTTGGGACAAAGAATTGTTAATGTGTGAAAAAAAGTATACGAGCTAAAATTTAATTTAAATAAGACAAAATATATAAATTTTTTACTAAAGAATAGTGACACTTATGACCTGGATATGGGAAACATATAACTTGAAAGAGTTGAATAGTGCAAATTAAGGGGAATTATTATTTTAAGTGGATAAAATAATTTGTTCGAAACTTCAAAAATAAGCAGTATAAGTAGAAGAAACATAGTGAGATATATACCCAAAAAACTACCTTTCATCAATTCCAGACTTGCTTAATGCTAGCAATAGAATTCCTGAATCCCAGTTATACCGAAAAAGCTTATGGATATTTCTACAAGTACAAGAGAAATTACAATTTAGAAAGAATCTCATTTGAAAATTCTAACAAGATGTGAGCATTTTGGCCATTCCTGCTTTGTATATTTTACAGGTCCTGTCACATTAAAATCACCTCCGGTCATATTAAAAACATGTGAGATGTTCATACACATTTGGCATCTTGCATAAGACGCATGCAATAAGTCTTGCATATGCATAATCATGACATATTTGTCTTAAAGAGACCTAATAGTTATTGACAGTCAAAAGACAGCAAGTATTGATCATATGGGGGTGTGTTGTGCAATGACCTTATAGAAACATTTAAAATTATGAGGGATAGAAAATTATTTCGCAAAAATACAGAAAATTTTTACAATATCCATTATATATAAAATAAAAGATTTTTTAAAACCAGATTATGAGTAAATCCACTGCTCTTAGAAATAGCAGTGCTCATGGAAACAATTTTTAAGTTTTTTCTTTCTTGAAAATTGGCTTCATTTGCTAATGTATTAATTTATTTTTATTATTTTATAAAGTTGTTGAACTTAGAGTTTATATTTTCACGTGAATGGGTAAATGGTAACGAAGNACACACACACACACACACACACACACACACACACACACACACACACACACACACACACACACACACACACACACACACACACACACACACACACACACACACACACACACACACACACACACACACACACACACACACACACACACACACACACACACACACACACACACACACACACACACACACACACACACACACACACACACACACACACACACACACACACACACACACACACACACACACACACACACACACACACACACACACACACACACACACACACACACACACACACACACACACACACACACACACACACACACACACACACACACACACACACACACACACACACACACACACACACACACACACACACACACACACACACACACACACACACACACACACACACACACACACACACACACACACACACACACACACACACACACACACACACACACACACACACACACACACACACACACACACACACACACACACACACACACACACACACACACACACACACACACACACACACACACACACACACACACACACACACACACACACACACACACACACACACACACACACACACACACACACACACACACACACACACACACACACACACACACACACACACACACACACACACACACACACACACACACACACACACACACACACACACACACACACACACACACACACACACACACACACACACACACACACACACACACACACACACACACACACACACACACACACACACGCACGCACGCACGCACACACACACACACACACACACACACTTGTTATCTAGCAGTTAACATTAACAAAGTTGGGGATCACTGAAGAATATCATCAAATAAGACCTTCAGCAGAACTTGAAGCTTTGGGTACTAGATTAGATTCCCAGCTTGAGCTTTTATTTTATCCCTCAAAAATCGTATAAGTATTAGATGTGATAATCATTCATAAGTACCAGTGTATGTGGATAGGAGCATTAAAGCTCATGCCAATGGTAAGATTTTTCTATCAAATAAAATCAAGGAAAAACAAACAAAATCTTTAAAAAAATTATTAAACTTAACTTAAAAAAATTATTAAACTTTAAATAAAAAAATTAACTGAACTTACCGACTGAGTAGTAGAAGTATGATGGTTAGTTATGGAATGGTTCTGCCATTGGCTTGGACTAGTACGACCTCTGATACGCAGGCTATTACATTCTGCTATAAAAAAAACAGAAAATAAATATATTACAACCAATTCCAGGTAAAAGGGTTACTTTTTAAGATCCTTTAAAATAAAATTAAATTTTAAGAAAGAGAAAAAATAAGGAAAATAAAAAGTAAGCTTCTTCCTAAAATATATTGAAAATAGTAACTTTTTAAAACTGAATTGATGATTTAATTCTCTTTTGTATAAAATTAAAAATAATTTAGCTATATAGATGAATATATATGTACCCTTAGTAGGAGGAGTACTTTCTTTCACCCGTTTTTTCACTGGGCTAAGGTGAATCTGCTCTTTTTTATCATGCGTTTGTCTTGGTAATGATAAATGATGATGAGAAACTGGTGGGGCAAGATGTTTTGACACATTCCTTTTACTCCAACTCATACTTGGGCTATCAACCACTCTGTCATATACTTCAGTAAATACGGGACGTTGATCCTGTAATTAAAAAAAAAATTATATAAACAAATCCTTGTGGAAAGTATAAAAAGTATTCTGAGTTTATTTTATGAGAAGTTGTTATTTAAAAGAGAAAGTTGATTTTCAATTAGCTTATTTTAATTAAATTATTTATTCTTTAAAAGAGTAACTTGCCCAAGGTGAGCTTGAACAAGCCATGGCCTCAGTGAAAATATACTCAGTCCCAAACAAACACACTAACAGTATTACTAGACCTGCAGCTAAAGAAATGATGATTTACAAAATAAATATACAAGCAAATACAGAAGCTATTCAGCATTATTTAGGTTTCCAAGAAAGGAAAATTCTCCTTTGTACTACAGCTTTATCTCTTCCTTAAGTAATACATTTTCAAAATACTATCTCATCAAGGACATTCTTAACACAATATACACTCTAAAACTTACACTTGAAACTAATTGCTAATTGAGAAGTGTTTTGAAGTTGATACAAAAAAAAAAAAAAATAAATAAATAAAAAATACAAATTAAAGAAATGCGTGTATTTTTTATTATCTGCCGACGTTTCGACTTACATTGAAAGCCGCCTACAGGGGTATCATGAAGGTGAGAGGGGAGGTGTTGTCANTTAAAAAAAAAAAAATTATTAATAGATTAATTTAAATTTATCAAACGCCTAAAGTAAAACACTGGTGAGAATGACAATTCTTGAATTTCTAAAAGTGAGAAATTCAAAAATTAATATAATATAAGTGAAACAATTAAGAGTAAACAAGAGCATTCTGAATTCTTCTCTTTATGACATTCTCTTTATATTATTTCATCATAATTGCCTTATTCATTCAATTACTATCCCAATATCAAGAACAGAGTTTAGACAACATAGAATTTAATACATTCTGCGATTGAGAGTGGATTAGTTACATACAGTTAATAACTATATAAAAAACTATAACAGAAAATATTATATAAATTTGACAATTCCTGTGCCGTGGTATTTTTAAATAAGTCATAAAAGATATTAGCTTCATTATTTGTTGGACCTTTATAATTTGTAATATATTTACAGTCAAAACTCGGTAAGTCAAAGTTGAAGGGTGAACAAATTTAATTGAGTTATCAATTTTTAGAGATTTTCAAGATAACAAATTCAGAAATTTTTTTTCGAGTTATTGAGTTTTTTCAAGTAATCAATTTTAGAGATATGAAATTTTCAAGATATCGAATTTAGAAATTTTTTTTTGAGTTATTGAGAATAACTAGATGCATAAGCATAATTAACATTAAACAACTTAATGTTTTAAACAATTTTTTGAAGAACAATTAACAGAAAGGGAGATACTAATACAAAAAAAAAAAAAAAAAAAAAAAAAAAAATTGTATAACAGAAACCAAAAAATCTTTTGATGGTTTACCCAGTTTTGTCGCCAAAATTTCCAGAAAAAAAAACAACCAGATAATGCCTAAAAACATTACGCATAATCTAGACATTCAATGTTATATTTTAAGCCCAACTGCACTCAATTCAGTTAATATTTGTGATAGTTATAATTAAAAATCAGATAACACATTAAATAACTAATAAGCATAAAAAGCTCAATTTGGTTCCAAGCATATATATATATTTTAATTCTAATGCAAAAAATAAAATCTCATATCAGAAGGGTATAGGAGAAATTATATAATAGGTGTCTTCAAAAAGGCAAGTGATCCTCAGAACCGACCTAAAGAGTGTCATCCTGAGATTAAGAAAAGTCTATATGTACTTGAAGCTTGACTTAACAATGTCCAATAGTTTTTCAAAATTTAATTTATAGCAGTTATACCATAATTTAAATTCCTAATAAAAAGAACATGGAAGTAAAACAGATAGAGGTTACTAGGCAAAATTTTATATTTACTTGTAGTTTAATCCAAATATTTAAAACAGAGACCTGAATAAGAGCTGCAGACTGAACAAGAAGCGGCCTTCCCCATTCTTGAGGTGGAAGCATTGGTTGTTGTATGCTATGTTGTGTAGCAATTCCTTGCCAAGAAGGCACCATAGCCATTTGGCGGTTACTAGCCCAAGAAACACTACTAGGTTCCACCATTGAAACAGGTACATATTGCTGCTGCCCCCCCACCTGAAACAAAACTATTGGTTAGTACTGACATTCACATCCACAATTCATATAATCAACAAGGCTAGATTAACAGCAACAACCTTATATATGTGTGTGTGTGTGTAACCCCTTTACAGGGGGGGGGGAGAGAGGGGGAGAGAGAGAGAGAGAGAGAGAGAGAGAGAGAGAGAGAGAGANGAGAGAGAGAGAGAGAGAGAGAGAGAGAGAGAGAGAGAGAGAGAGGAGGGAAAGAAACCAAGCTCAATATTTGATTTTTTTCCCTCTAGTTTTTTAAAACAGAGAAACCAAATTTGCTTATTAGCTTCTCTACACACACTAATGGTTGAGCTTGTTAATGGTAGAATAGGGAAAAGTTTAAAGGAAGACAAAACTAAATTAACATTAATATTTTTGTTATTATTAGTTGTATGACAAGACATATTGAATAATAAGTAAAACAAAGTAATATACGCAACATAAAATTTTTCTCATGAAAACCTAATACCATGAAAGAAATTTAATAATATGACTAGTAGAATTGAGCTCACAAACCACCTGTCCTAACCTAGAGTTACGTTTCATTTTAAAACCTGACTTTTTCTCTTATTTATAGAAAATACTGTAATCGAAACATTAACAGAATACTCAGAAGCTAGTGATAGCTTTAAGAGTAAGTTTTTATTTTGGTTTCCAAGCTACAGGGAAGTCATGCTGTCAACTTGTTAATGAGTGTATGTACTCTTTCCCAGGTGACCTGAAATTTTAGTAAAGACTCCAATTGATTTAATTGTCCATATGAAAACTACTAAACTTTTTGAGCAGAAGAAAAGATAAGAGATATATGACATTTATGTTAATAAAGTTCATTATTAGCAATTTTTCTACTTAGTTTTGTTTTGTTCTAAATTTAAGAATTTTTTATACCTTTTTTGCATTAATAAATTCTTAATATAAATACAATTTTTTTAAAATAATTCTTTTGAAGAGGTTTAACTATATCAGCTTTAACTGTTCACTGTTATTATATGTATTAAAATATTGTAATTGTTGAATGCTAATGATAGAATTTATGCAGCTGAGAAACATGACTGTATCTAGTATGAAAATTTCAATGCCTACAAATATAGAATATAAAAGTTGAAAAAATTTCTGTTTATATTTCTAAATTTGTTGTTAACTTGGTCATTGGTTAAGTCAATTGTTAATTATCAAAATTTTTAAAAATCATAGCAGTTGGATTTAGCTTGATAAAACCTCAAAGGTTTTATTTCTGAATGTAAATTTGACTAATTTAAATATAAATAAATAATAGATAAATATCTCATCTGGTTGTTCAGACCTGCGAGTCTCTATTCTGTGGCAGGTGATTCTCTTTGCAGTAGTTCCCATCAAGGTATGACTTATAAAGAAGGATATATATATATATACACATTTATTTCCCGCCTTTTCAGCCAGTTAAAGACTAGTGGTTTTGAACTTCTGAGAGTCTTCTTTGCAATATATTTTGCATCGAAGTTCAATAGGCTTAAGAAAGTTAGCTCCTGCAGATTAACTAACTACAACTATGGAGTAAATTCACTTTTCTTCATCTAATATTCCTTTTTTTTCCCCACTCACTGGTAGGGAAAAATAGTCCCACAGTTACGATATGTCAATTTCACCAAAAATTGAAACAAAGAACCCTAAAATAAATTAATTTTTAATGGCAAAAGCTCTCCGATACCCACTATCTTTCATGAAATTAGAAAAGAATATTGCTTCCCCCACCCCCTCAGAATTTTGTTCCTTTTATAGTCTAATACTTTTTTTTTTTTTGCTCATTCATGGCTTAAAAAAAAAAAAAAAAATTCTTTCAACTTCTAACTGGTGGTAGAGGAGTTCATAAAATTTTATGTTTTATAAAAAAAATTATGACAAATACATATTAACCAAAATATTCAGGAATATATTTAAGAATAGAATATATAGTGCGCCAGATCAGAGATATTCCCAAAATTGAATTCTGATGATTGTTTTCAATTTAAACCCATAGTCACCTGTCAAAATAGTGCTGCAGGTTATAGTGTTAGTTCTAAATATTTATACAAACTACAAGCAAATTAGGTAATCATGACTTCAGTTAATAGGCTATACACCAGTTAAATATTTTATAGAAAATTAAAGACAAATAAAATTTGAAGATGCAAAAGGATGTCCAAAATCTTGCAATGTAAAAGAGAATTCACCAGAAACCTGGTGGAAATAATCAAGTAGCCTAACAATGTAAAAAGGAAAAAAAATTAAAATTATTGTAATAATAATGTGTTATTGTAAATACTTCCATTAGTGAGACTAGGATGAACACCCAAGGTCTATAATTAATAATTTATTGATTTAAAATGTATTTATTTATATTAAACTCCCAGTGCTTAAATAAATTAGATTTTTTTATGACGTGGATAAAAATCAAAATTCGTAAGTGAATTGAAAGGATATAGACATGGTCTTACTGACAATAAATTTATATTAGTGTCTACCCATAACTGTGCCTAGAAAAAGACCCACATAAATCTGAATGTACCAAAAGACTAGTCATTAATAGAATAACTAATAGCATATTAGTGATTAGTAATTAGTAGAGAATGAACTTTAAGAATAATAAAATGGTAAATTTTTTGAAATAATACTTTTAAATTTTGTAAATTACAAGTAAATAAACATTTAATATTAATCATAACAACTGTCACATTTTCACTCCCAAATGAGTACATAAACAATTAGAGGATCTATTTTAAAATACATACATACTAAAGTGATAAAATATTAAAGATATTGTCAGATTTAATTAATATAATGAAATAATAATATTAAAATGAAACAGTTAAAAGAACATATAATCCCAAAAATGACTACCTGCTGAGATAATAATGGAGGTTGAAGTTGAAGTTGAGGAGGAGGCTGCTGAGCGACTACAACATGTTTTCCAGGAGAAGGTATTCTCTGATAGCTTGTAGGGCATAGTATTGATGAAACAATTTGAGGCTGTGATATTTCAGTCCTTCCTACTCCAGAGTATTGGCTGCGACCTTGATATACAGGATACTGTAAAATTTGAACAGTGATGAGCACTAAAAAAATGTATAGTACTAAAACAGCATAATACAAATAATTAAGAGAGTAGAGGAATAACCTTAAGCTAGTTAAGTTGTGTCCAATGAAACTGGAGATCAAGGAATTTTCTAAACCAAGCATCAGATTTCAATGTAATACTAACTTTTAAATTTTGCTATTTTGCTGACTCACAAAAAACATATTAAAAAAAAAGATAAATTTCAATTTCCATTACATTAAAAATAATTTATGTCAAATGGGTAGTGAAAATATTCTGAATCTAGGCTTTCAAAAAAATCCCTACTATTTATTTTTATTTTTTAAAAATATAATCATTTTTACTATACACACCTAGCTTCATTGATCTGAATGAAAATAAGGTATCAAGTTTCAGTTAAACTCCCACACAAAAATTATGGCAATTAACTTACAAAAAACTATGATTATTTTTTCAATGTTACAAGTTGATAATTGTATGATTTAATTGATAAGTAATAATGTGTTCCTTTACAATTTTTGGTTTTAGGTAAACCTTTACTCCTGACAATTTAAAGATTTAAATACTATTAAAATTTTGCAAACTAAATTTTATTTTCATAATTTTAACATTTGTTCACTGTATTGAGAAAAAAAAAATTGTTTTAATTAACCTTGAGCAATAAGTCAAGCCCACTGTCTATTTCTCTAATTTTACACATTTATGACATTCCAATATTAGATCAATTTCAATATTACATGATAATTTTCACAAGAAAATTTATTTGGAGTTCCCCGAACATTAAAATTAAATTTAGGGAATCAGTAAACCTTGTACCCCATGACTAATGCTACAACAGAGATTAAGAGGATTACATTATTTCCACATTGATTTATTTCACTATATAACACCTACATTTTTTTGTTTATCATTTAAAAAATCTATGTTGAGTTTCATTGTGCTAAAATAAATATTACATCCACTACCACCAAATTTGTTCATCTACAAATTCAGTCCTTTATTTCATATATATGTGTANCTTTTAAAATCCCTATTACTTTTTATTAACTTAATTTCATAGATTTTTCATGAGAGCTTGTCCTTAAAAAAATTATTTTTTGCTGCAGAGCTTTCATACATTCTGTGATGGCTTCTTTAGGGTCGAATGGAGAATGAGCTCATTCAGCCCTAAGGGAGTCATCACAGGATGCTCAAAACAAAAGCTTGAAAAAACAAACAAAAAAAACAACTTATTGAGATGGTCAATGGTCTCGAAAGAAAGCCTGGAAGAAAAATCTAAAAATTATTCTGGAGACGTTGAAAGCCTACGATAATATATTAATAACCAATTTTGTTTTTGACTACTTAAGAAGTTTAAAGTGATTTAAATTATACAACTCTTTTTTTTTGTTTTTTTTTGCCCAAAAGATGAACCTTGGGAACTCTGAATATTTCTTGCTGTAGAGTCACCAGAAAAACATTCTTTGAGATGTTACGTTTTTTTTTGTTTTTGTTTTTAAATTTACACTGTAACTATAATACCTTAATTCAGTATAATAATAAACAAAAATATAATTACCAAATTGTCAAATGTTGGTTGGTGATGATTAGCTCTTTCTCTCACTAATCGTTGCACTTGATTAGAGAGATTATTGTTAAAAGTCAATGTGGCTACCAGAGGAGCTGACTGAGTAGCATGTTGGTGTTGATTAGAAGAACTATTACCATAAGAATTTCTCCTGCATACTTCCATCATTTGAACACTGGCTTTAACATTATTACAGTGAGCATAGTCAACCAGATGGGCTAAATTCACAAAAGGATGGTTTAATGCTTCTCCAGGAGTAATCCTTCGTTCCTATAAGAAAAAACAGAATTGTATATTATGTAAAAATTGTATAAACTAGGTAGATAGGAAGAAAGGAATTTATATAATAATTTGAATCATATTATGAACACTGAAATTAAATTTGAATTACAAGATAATATAATTCTTTACATCATTTACTAACAGAAAAATAGTAAACCTATATTACTGTAAATAATATAATACATTTATAAAAATTCAAATCCTGTAACATGGCCAACTAAGCAGAACAACTTATTTATCGGACTGCTCTCATCCCTACCAATAGTATATGCTTAACTTATAGTAAAGAAACTATGAAATAAATGCACCCTTTCCATGGGGCCAAGGGGGCTCCCAAAGACCAGACTGTAGAAGATAAAATAGGAGTAAACTTCGACCAATTTAATTAGTGAACATAAAATAAATTAATATAATTTACATGGGGGTGAGAGGGGTAGAATTATTACAGATTAAAAAAATTGATCAAGCATCAGTCACCTTTTACCTAACCAGTTCTAGCAAATAATACTTAATGATATAATTGAAAATATTTTTCTTGCATTTTCAATATATTTTCTAATAGATTAAAGAGAAAATACGCAATGAATTAATATATGCCTTAAAGAGTCAAATGTACTTAATATATGCAAAGCATTACTGATTAAATAAAATATATGGCCTTGAAAATTTTTAATTATTTTACTGAAAACCATCAAAATGCCACACTTAACAAATAAATGAATAAAAAAGATCATCAATTACTGTAATATATATTCATATTCATAATTCATCTCTAGTAATTATCTTAGACTTTTCTACTTGACACCTTGATTTCCAAAGATGCTGGGTTAACTTAAAACATCATAGAGTGCCTTAATCAACCAAGCCAAGTTTTCACAATGAATTAGTTTGATATACGCATTTAGGAAAAAAATAAAAATAAATATTCTAACATAAATATTACCTTGCTTAAAGAGAAAGATAAACCTTTAAATTTATAACTTTAATTTCAAAGGTGAATACATTTTGTTTCATTTATGGGGAAATTAATACTTTGATCCTAGATGATACAACAGTGGCTTCAAAACAACAATAATCTAGTGATTTTGACTTCCCTTACAATTTAAACTGTGGATTTTGACCAATAGATATAGTATTTATTCAATAAAAATGAAAGCAGTTAAATTAAGATTTAACATAAAGGGAGGAGTTGATTTTTTTTTTTATATTTTGAAATTTGGACAACACTAGAAGTTGAACAGGGGGAAAAAAAATAAGCATTGATGTGTAAACAGGGGAAGTTATAACAAAACTGCTTTACTTAGAAACCTTTTTACTTGTTATGTAATATGCACACTTACAACCTGATCCATAGTAAGCATCCTTTTTAAGAGATCGATAAATTCCCTCCTGTCAGCTTTTTCAGCAAGGAGTTCACCTCCTTCTAAATCAGTTGGTACATTAACTTGACCAATATCATCCAAGCAATTAAAAATATATTTTCGAGCTTCTTTTGATTTTATACCATTTTCAGCTTCATGTTCTTCAGGTGTCTAGAAAAAAAAAAAATTATTTTATTCTATCATTGGTATAGGAGTAAGAGTTATTAATTAGATAATGTATGATCAATGTCTCCTTTACACTTCTTTTTTATTTATTTTTTTTTAATAAATTCACTGCTGACATCCCTACCCATCCAAGTACCCTCTTAGCTCTATTTGCGGATAACAAAGCTATCCTACCCTCCCATCCCGATCCTAAAACTGCTTCTAAAAACCTACAAGATCACCTCGAAAAAATCAAACAATGGTGTGGAAAATGGAGAATAAAAATGCGTTCAAGTTAATTTCCAACTGCAGAAGAAAGACTTCCCTGAAATTGTGAAATTTAACAATATTCCTTTATCACAATTAAATTACATTCGTTACCTTGGGTTCCATCTTGACTCACGACTTACATGGGGAGAACATACTAAAATTAAAAGACACAAATATCAGATTATTTTTTTATAACACCAATAAAAAATACAATGGAAATATAAATATTTATTATTTATTGGTGTAATGAAATAATTTCTCAAAATACAGAAAAAACTTCAAACACACACACATGGGAATTTATATTTATATGTATATACCACACACTAGGTGTGGCTATTAAATGAGACTGATGCTGCTACAGAAGAACTATGCATGTTCCAATTTCGAACAACCGACAGCTTTGCAGCTATTTCGATTGCAGCTCCTCCCGTATTTGTCTAGAAATCAGTCTGGCCATAACTTTTGTTTATGTAAGAGGTGTTTGTTTTTTTTGCCTAAAACATGATAAGTGTAATAGCAGTGCAATGATTTGTCGTGAAATTTCACATGAAATTAGGTAGAACCCCTACTGAAACTTATCAAAAGAGTTTATGGCGATGAATGTTTTGAGTGGTTCAAGCTTTTAAAGTTGACCGAGAAGACGTTGGAGATGATGACTGCCTGGGTCAACCTTCCACATCCAAAACAGATGACAATATAAAAAAGATAAGAAATGCAAGGGAGTCAGAAAAAAAAAAATCTTACTACTTCAGTCGGCACTCGAACCTGGGTCTCCTGCTTTCCGGGTACCACAACTAAAATCATTATTTAAAAAAAATAAGTCATCTGGTTCGATCTGACCATTGGTTAACAATTCGTGAAATTGCATTTCAGTTTAAGACAATCCGCCTTATTCGCCTGACCTGGCACCATAAGACTTTTATCTGTTCCTTAAGGTCAAATCTGGATTAAAAGAAACAAGATTTCAGTTCGTTGAAACTGTGGAAGAAAAAGTGGCACATGTCATGCAGGAGCTCACAGAACAAGACATCTCAAGCACTGTTTCGAACAATAGAAAATTTGCATGGAGCGCTGTAAGAATAGAGGAGGGGAGTATATTGAAAGTGACAAAAACTAAATATGTATAAATTTAAAATAAAATATTTTACAGTAATAGTCTCGTTATTTAATAGCCACACCTCGTATAAACAAATTTTTATCAGTACATGGCCAAGTATTTCTAATCATATATATCATGCAGTATCAGAAAGTGCAAAATTTCATTTTGAAAAGGCCCCGAACTCTGCATTAAAATCAGTCTCAGGATTTACTAGAAAAACACTAATTCAGGTGCGGAAATATATACTAGACATGGAACCACTGAAATGGGTAAAGATAACATGGACAATATACAAAGAAACTGGAAGGAAACCTCTATTATCTAATATATAATTCTGTTATATACCAAATGGTAGTAGAAACAAAGGAAATTTTTTTAAATAAATTAAGACTATAGGGCATAGTCATAATTTATCGTATGGGGCAGAAGAAATTTTTCCATATAGCTTGAATGTAAAAATCACAAGGTCAGAAACAGAGGAAAATACAATTTTACTTTTTATGGAATACAATTTTTAAAGAATGACTTCATTAACTAAAACCTACTAAAGTTAATTATAAAAACATTATCTCTGTTAATGATGAAAAATACCTTTAATCTCCAAAATGGATAAGTACTCTCCATATCCCGGTAAAAAAACTTGGTTGTTTTCGAAGCATTATTCAGCATGTGTTCAGTAGGTAGTCCTTGAGTTTGAGAAATGTATCTAATCTGATCATACTCAGATGAGCCTGGATATAAAGGCCATCCAAGGAACAATTCAGCAACAACACACCCTAAAGACCACATATCTATAGCTTCACAAAATGGCAATCCTGAAATTAAAAAAAAAGAAAAAATTAAAAATGAAAGAACTCCAAAACTATGAATGAACAAATTGCATCAATACTTCTTTTACAAACCAAGAATAATTTCAGGTGCTCTATAATATCTGCTTTGCAAATAAGTGTTGCACACTGCTTTTGACACATGTGAAGCACTACCAAAATCAATAACTTTAACTCTATAAGGCTGCCTTACTGGATCTACCAACATGATGTTTTCAGGTTTTAGATCTGCATGAATTAACCCAAGTTGCTAAAACAAAAAAAAATTAATATAACTCACACATGGTGGGTACGAATCAATAAAACAGCACAAATGCAACAAGGTGGTGAAACATTTAATGTAAGAGAAAATTGTAAGAAGAGAAGTTGTGGGATTGTCTACATCTTACAGAATATGCCCAAAATTTAATATTTCTTCATGGGTTAGTGAGGAGTATGATCAAAAGTTGGGTTTTGATATCAGATAGAAATATGATACAACAAATGGCACAAACTGAATTTCTCAATCTTCAATAATTAACAAGATTTAAAGTTATGAATTATATTACTTTAAACAAAATTAGAAATTTAAAAAATTATTTTTAATCAGAAGATGCTGATTGGAAATTAGGAGGCTCTTTTACTCAGACTGGCTAGGAATAAATGAAATTGTGGTAAACTTCTTTAATGGACCCTGATAGTGGAAGTTATCGAGATTCATTTAAGAGATATGTCGGCAAAGAAGACATACATTTGAAAATAAATAAACACCTTTGCACTGGAAATATAAATACTAGATACAACTTATTAAGTAACATAATATATTTATAAAATCAGCGTATTTCATGCACTAAATAAACATATGTACATAAATAAATAAGCATCTACTAAAGAAGATTTATAATGAGTTTTGCAATAAATACACATTATGTATAATTTTTATAATAGAAATATTTAAACATATAAACACACACACACTGAGACACAAGAAAAAAACTACATTTAAAAAATCTTTAATTGTGGATAGTTTTTTTTTTTTTTTTTTTTTTTTTTTTTTTTTTTTTTTTTTTTTTTTTTTTTTTTT
>KZ808275.1:162648-177365 GCA_000696205.2 Oncopeltus fasciatus
TTATTATTTATAAATAATTAAAACAATATTTATACGAAAAACATTAAGGAATCTAAGTACGAATGTTATCCCATCTCCCACCTTCCTCTAATACCTTCCCGAAAGGTCTAGAGACAGTCTTATCGATCTTATCATTTAATTTCATTGCCTTCATAGCTCGTAAGATAAAATTAGTCATTTACTTTACAGCTTCGTTTATACTGCTTCTGCGCGATGGACTTTTTGTATTTTAGTGCTACCCCTTTTGACAGTGCGATCTAAATAGCGTTCAGAAATGAGTAGTTCACCCTTACGCGCGTAATTGGGGGGGGGGGGATTGTAGTATCAATGCAAATTAAAATTTGAATACATTTTTTCATTAGCACTGGAGGGGAAGGGGGGGATGATGCTTTCAAATAATAATGATTTAGAGTGAAAGTATCATTTAGGGGCGCCAGGGTAGCTCTAGGGATCCGTTTGGGTCATGCATTTCTGACGCTGGGGGTTCAAATCCCACCATGAGCTACCTTTTATCGATAAATAAAATAAATTAAAAAAAACAACTGTAATATAAAAAATTGACACACACCTAAGTTAAGCTGCGTACGGAGGCATGTGTAAATGTGTCTTTCTTGGGCGTGGGTGTACGAGGAAATTCGTTATAAGGAGAAAAGGCCCCTCTGCCTCTCTCGCTTCCATAAATGTGGTGTTTACGAAGAGCCGTCCTTGGCGCCAGCATTACCCGCTCCGGTAATGGACCTGTTCACTCGGGCTGAGTTATTCCTTGCGAGCCTGAACCGTTTCGTAACTGGGGTAGAGAAATAAATGATTTGGATCACATGGGACTGCAGGCCCTCGTGCCCATCAACGTGTATTCCGTCGGCACCTCGTGCTTGTCCTCAACGCGGAAGCTCGTGGATAACTGGGTGTGCCCCATTGGCTCTTCAGAAATGCGACGTCGTTTACCCTAGATATATTTATTCCTATTACTTTCAGTCAAGAAGTCCATCAAAATATAATATAATATAAATTTAATTTTCAAATAAATGCTACTTCGGCAAAAGCTAAATGTTTTTTGAGGTCTAGATAGCGGGTTGTCTTATTCTCACGCTGTTTTCGGTTTTAGTCGTAGATGGGATTTCATCAAGGATCCCAAACTCTGAATGTTTATGCTTTCCTGGAGAAATCCAATCTTTCATGGTGACTGAATGGTATTTTCGAAATTGAGGCATGGAAGGGAAAAAAAAGTTTTTATTTTATTTACTATGACCTCAATAATTTTAATAATCTGAAACATATTTGAACTAGAATACCAAGCCAATTGACCAATTCATTGTCTAAGATTTTTTCTCATAATAAGGTACGGAATAGATAAATAAAGGCAATTAAATAAAATTTAAATCCCAGGTAAATTATCAAATTACCTGTAACTTAAAAAATCAATTTAATAAATTTTTAGGAATTACTAGTATTTAGTAGTAGTATTTAAATAATAATGATTATTTTTGTATTTGATTAAAATAAATATTATTTCTAATTTTAAAATTAAAATTTTGATTACATGAAATATATAAATATAATATAAAATATGAAAACCCAGGGTCCTATAATTGTATGATGCTTACTGCTCGCCAGCGCCTCAAGATAGTTCGCTGTCGGTCTTGAGTTTTCGCTAAGTGATAAACAAATTGTGACAGTTCAGTGATAAATAGAGTTTTATTATAATTCTTGGGGCTTCAGCGGTAAGGACTTATTGTTTATCATTGTAAAGTAGCTGTAAGTAATATCTTTATGTATTAAGTATCGTATGTATATATTATTATCTTAGCTGTAAGTTATTTTTAATTTACAATAGATTGAGTGATAGATTGTTTACTAGACTTTGTTTTTGTTAATAAATTAAAGATCTTGTATTTATAAAAGTAGTTATTTAAATCACCCGTAGCCCGTAACAATACTGGTGAACTACTGGTGTAATATAAATGAAAAGAAAGTACTGAGTAACAGCTAGTTCCGACTTTTTTGTAGACGGGTTTGTCTTCTGTGAAATATATATTGAAATAGTTATTGCTTCGTTGTATACAGGCTGTAATTATTTAAAATAAAAATTAGGATAAATAAAATGACTCCTATTAGAATTTTTGAATCAATCACTGGATTAAATTAATTAATGAACGCATTTTTTTTGTTTATATTAAAACATAGTGCGGCTTGTTAGTAATTATATATATATATANTCCTCAATAGCAGTCCTCCTCAATAGCAGTCCTCCTCAATAGCAGTCCTCCTCAATAGCAGTCCTCCTCAATAGCAGTCCTCCTCAATAGCAGTCCTCCTCAATAGCAGTCCTCCTCAATAGCAGTCCTCCTCAATAGCAGTCCTCCTCAATAGCAGTCCTCCTCAATAGCAGTCCTCCTCAATAGCAGTCCTCCTCAATAGCAGTCCTCCTCAATAGCAGTCCTCCTCAATAGCAGTCCTCCTCAATAGCAGTCCTCCTCAATAGCAGTCCTCCTCAATAGCAGTCCTCCTCAATAGCAGTCCTCCTCAATAGCAGTCCTCCTCAATAGCAGTCCTCCTCAATAGCAGTCCTCCTCAATAGCAGTCCTCCTCAATAGCAGTCCTCCTCAATAGCAGTCCTCCTCAATAGCAGTCCTCCTCAATAGCAGTCCTCCTCAATAGCAGTCCTCCTCAATAGCAGTCCTCCTCAATAGCAGTCCTCCTCAATAGCAGTCCTCCTCAATAGCAGTCCTCCTCAATAGCAGTCCTCCTCAATAGCAGTCCTCCTCAATAGATATATATATATAATTTTATCAGAAATACTCTTCCGTTTTTACAATCATTATTTTCATATAAATAGAACGTAACAAGACACCTTAATTTTACAAAATAATTTAAAATGTGCTCCATAATATTAGTATTATATCTTTATAATTTTATCAGTCTTATTTATTGTTACAGAATGGAGGTAACGAGATGAGGAGGAATCTATGACCCGTAGCCCGTAACAGTATTTTTTAAACTGAGATTTATCTGAAAACCAAAAAAAGTTTTATTTTAAGATCAAAATTAAAAATTTTAATTTGAATGTTAATATTAAATTAAATTATTGCGAATTAATAATTATTAATATTGAGATTAAAAATTAAAATGTAAGTATTATCAATTTTCTGTCATATCTCCAGTAAATATACTGAAAATTTAATCATGGTGATTTGCATAATGATCTTGATGAAATACTAAAAACATTTTAATAAGTATTTAAATTATTTAATACAAAATTTTTTTCAATATAATACAATTAGTTTTTGCTTTTGATGCAGTTAAAAGTTGTCTCAAACTAAGACCTAGAGACTTTTTGATAAATATTTCAATATATGAACTGAATATAACGATAAGGAAGCTGAAGGACTGAAATGCTTAACTCGCAACGCCACTGGAGTAAGTCTGGAGAATATTTTTTTTCCAGAGTCTATAAAACCATTCTCCAGATCGATTTGATACGGTCGTAAAAGAGGGGAACTCCAGACCATGTTATACATTTTCCAGAAATAGCACTCAGATCTGAGTTAGCAATATATATATATATAGAACCGAACGCTCTACAACCATTCCTTGTATGGGCCACCATGAAATGTCAGATGCGATAAAATTGGCCATTATTTTGACCAATATCAATTTTGGAGTCCTAGGGAAATGTAAAGATATATATAGAACCGAACGCTCTACAACCATTCCTTGTATGGGCCACCTTGAAATGGCAGACGCGATAATATTGGCCATTATTTTGACCAATATCAATTTTGGAGTCCTAGGGAAATGTAAAGATATATATAGAACCGAACGCTCTACAACCATTCCTTGTATGGGCCACCTTGAAATGGCAGACGCGATAATATTGGCCATTATTTTGACCAATATCAATTTTGGAGTCCTAGGGAAATGTAAAGATATATATAGAACCGAACGCTCTACAACCATTCCTTGTATGGGCCACCTTGAAATGGCAGACGCGATAATATTGGCCATTATTTTGACCAATATCAATTTTGGAGTCCTAGGGAAATGTAAAGATATATATAGAACCGAACGCTCTACAACCATTCCTTGTATGGGCCACCTTGAAATGGCAGACGCGATAATATTGGCCATTATTTTGACCAATATCAATTTTGGAGTCCTAGGGAAATGTAAAGATATATATAGAACCGAACGCTCTACAACCATTCCTTGTATGGGCCACCTTGAAATGGCAGACGCGATAATATTGGCCATTATTTTGACCAATATCAATTTTGGAGTCCTAGGGAAATGTAAAGATATATATAGAACCGAACGCTCTACAACCATTCCTTGTATGGGCCACCTTGAAATGGCAGACGCGATAATATTGGCCATTATTTTGACCAATATCAATTTTGGAGTCCTAGGGAAATGTAAAGATATATATAGAACCGAACGCTCTACAACCATTCCTTGTATGGGCCACCTTGAAATGGCAGACGCGATAATATTGGCCATTATTTTGACCAATATCAATTTTGGAGTCCTAGGGAAATGTAAAGATATATATAGAACCGAACGCTCTACAACCATTCCTTGTATGGGCCACCTTGAAATGGCAGACGCGATAATATTGGCCATTATTTTGACCAATATCAATTTTGGAGTCCTAGGGAAATGTAAAGATATATATAGAACCGAACGCTCTACAACCATTCCTTGTATGGGCCACCTTGAAATGGCAGACGCGATAATATTGGCCATTATTTTGACCAATATCAATTTTGGAGTCCTAGGGAAATGTAAAGATATATATAGAACCGAACGCTCTACAACCATTCCTTGTATGGGCCACCTTGAAATGGCAGACGCGATAATATTGGCCATTATTTTGACCAATATCAATTTTGGAGTCCTAGGGAAATGTAAAGATATATATAGAACCGAACGCTCTACAACCATTCCTTGTATGGGCCACCTTGAAATGGCAGACGCGATAATATTGGCCATTATTTTGACCAATATCAATTTTGGAGTCCTAGGGAAATGTAAAGATATATATAGAACCGAACGCTCTACAACCATTCCTTGTATGGGCCACCTTGAAATGGCAGACGCGATAATATTGGCCATTATTTTGACCAATATCAATTTTGGAGTCCTAGGGAAATGTAAAGATATATATAGAACCGAACGCTCTACAACCATTCCTTGTATGGGCCACCTTGAAATGGCAGACGCGATAATATTGGCCATTATTTTGACCAATATCAATTTTGGAGTCCTAGGGAAATGTAAAGATATATATAGAACCGAACGCTCTACAACCATTCCTTGTATGGGCCACCTTGAAATGGCAGACGCGATAATATTGGCCATTATTTTGACCAATATCAATTTTGGAGTCCTAGGGAAATGTAAAGATATATATAGAACCGAACGCTCTACAACCATTCCTTGTATGGGCCACCTTGAAATGGCAGACGCGATAATATTGGCCATTATTTTGACCAATATCAATTTTGGAGTCCTAGGGAAATGTAAAGATATATATAGAACCGAACGCTCTACAACCATTCCTTGTATGGGCCACCTTGAAATGGCAGACGCGATAATATTGGCCATTATTNCCTCCTCAATAGCAGTCCTCCTCAATAGCAGTCCTCCTCAATAGCAGTCCTCCTCAATAGCAGTCCTCCTCAATAGCAGTCCTCCTCAATAGCAGTCCTCAATAGCAGTCCTCATAGCCCCTCCCTCCAATGACCCTTAGTGGTTGCAAGGGAGGCTAACCCAGCAAAAAAAAAAAAAAAAAACTCAAGGAACTTCATGTTCCCTCATGGATGTTCATTCAACAGCTCAGACGGGGAATTTAGTTTTTGGAGTGCTTAGAGACAACTGCATATACTATTTTCAAAGGAACATATTTCAGTAGTTTCCCAGCTGATGAATCAATTCACTTTGGTACCATGGAACGAGTCATTAAAAATTCTCTCTTGGGATTAAAGAGAGCGAATTTCGGAGTCACGTTGAAGTAGCCCGCCTCTCCAAGGGCGATCATAAATTAACTCTGCTAGATAATGGAAATAAAGGAAAATGCTGAACGTATGAATAAGCTGGAGTTACTAGAAATAAAGGTGGGAAAGATAGTAGTTCATGTGACCAATTTGTTTATGTATCTTGTATGTTTGTTATATTTATTTTCACATTAATCTAAAAGAGTACATATTTGTAAATATGCATTTGTTTAAAATAGTATAGTTAAGTAGTAGAACTATATTGACCTAGAGATATTCTTATATATCTCTTATATATATTTATTGTACATTGGTATGTATTTTAAAAATGTATTTGGTGTTTTAGTGCTTTAATAATAATGAATATAACAGGGGTTAAATATATCTTTTCTAGAATTTAATTCTAAAACATTTATACGATAAACATACATAAAAAAATTAATAATATTAGTTCATGGGTTGAGGGGATCTCTAAATTAATAAAATATAGAAACCGAAGTCATTATTTATGACTTTCTATTACAAAACGTGCAATTAACTCATTTATACTTAGAGGGCGAGGAGTTAAAAAAAAAACGAAAAAAAAAAACAAACCAAATTTAAAAATCATATAAATCTTCATTATCCCGAACAGCTGGGATCCAGTCTTAGCGCCCTCTCTTTTTACTACTATCATTATCATAGTTCATTCTCGTAAGGTACGTAAAGGTAGCACATTTTAGAAGATTTTTCTTACTGACAACATTATCTGGTGTCTTTAAACGAGTATCAATCCTACATTGAAGAAGGAAAATACAAGTTAATGCTAATCTTTCTTTTAAAGCCTTATATGTATTTGTAAGCACTATATTGTACACGAGGGTTAAGTGCAATGAGCAGAGTGGGTTACTTTGAGAATGAACGTAAAAATTATATAGTCACGAATATCATCTTTATTCATGTATTTTAAAAAATTAAAAAAAAACATTTTTTAAATCGAATTTGCCAGTGTAATTGCTTGTTCTCATGTCATCCGGATTCATCTTCCTCACGATGTTTCTGTGTGCTTGCATGCGTGAATGAAATGTTAACATAAAGAATCTCAGGATTATGTTTCACTTCAAATATTTGTTAATGCATTGAATTTACAGTTTGAGAGTTTAGAATTGTATCCAGCACATACTCTTTTGTGTACCTCCTGTACTTCCATGCTTTTAATTTTGAGCTAAGTGGCAGTTATATAAGTATTTTCAAATTCTTTACTATACGGTTCCTTGAATATGAAACAGATATTGTAAGATTACAATGTCCAGAGGTCAATAGGATCCCTAATATAAATGTTATTAATTAAACCATTAATGATGTGTTTAGAAACCATGGAAGATGATATTAATAAACTGAGTGATGGGTTATTTAATCCGCAGATCAATAGCCCTCTAGTCGTACCCCCACCCACCTCTAATCAATGGTTGCTAGGACATCCCCTCCACCTTTTCCCCCACTCATAGGTATTTCTGACCCTGACCTATGTCAAAAAATACACACACACACACACACATATATATATATATATATATATCATCGATATGCATTTGTCTATCACATTGATGGATACCTCAAAATTGAGACAAGTCAAGAACTACTAGAATACAGTTCACGGTTAGTGAGCTATTATTTTCTTACCAGAAATACCCATGGGGGTAGGAAAAAAAAAAGTGTGAGTACACGGATAGGCAGCGTAAAATGAGCGAATGTTNTATATATATAATACTAACACGTATGAAGTCACTTATTGGGAAACCAAAGACGATTCATGGGCCCCCCCAAAAAAAATACTTGAATGAAATCCTGACAATAGAAAATTTTCTAACTAATACTGAACGATTTAAAAACTTCAAGTAATACCATTACTTGATGTATATACATTTAAAAATTATTGGAAAGACATACTAGACTTACAGTACGATATCGATAATTAGCTGGTTCACCAAATTTCCCCATCAAATTTCATGCTAAATTAAATTTCACATTTTGATAATTATTTCCTCAGAACAAATTATAATTATTGTTTATTATATTGCTTGATATTTTCTTGACATTCGTTTTATTAATATTTAATTAATAACACTTTTTTTCGCTTTAATGGTAGCCAAGATCTTGAACATTTCTTTTTATGATTATTTATATTTTTATATGTTCTTATTACTTACCTAATTGTGGGTAGAAGTGAATATGAATGATATAAAATTAAATGTTGATAATCAAAAACAAAAAAATTAACAATAAAATTAAAGAAAAGTTCAAAACTTATACAAAAATAATATACAATAGGTGAAAGTAAAACAAAAAGAGACAACAATGAAAGAAATAGCTAAACGGAAGATAAATGAAACAAAATCAAAGATATAAATGTAGTAAAGTATTGTTTTATTACAGTGAACAATGCATTAATATTAGTAGTATTATGTAATAATAATGTTATTACCCAGGCCTGATGTCTATAAAATAATTGCACTTGATTATAGTTTCGCGCGTCTTCAGTGACAAATACAGCCGCGAGTGTTTAATTTTCTCTGCATAAAAATGTGTATGTGCTGGCGCGCCCGCGAAACCTAAAATTAACTCTTGAAAATAAATCTAAATCTTGATGAGAGCTTTTTATAAGCAACAGTTTCCTGTTCCCAGTCCATAGTGTAAATAACAGCAATGTTCTCAGTAAACATCTTGTACATGAATTAACACTACTTATTTAGATATGCATATGTGATACAAAATACATATTAACTTGCTTAAACCTTCAACTTATTGAGACTGTTGTTGCAACATGGATTTCTCTAATTACTCAAAATCACACCACGCATAAGATTTTAATTAAATTTGTTGATGAATTTCTGCATAATTTACGAGAGTGATACTAATATGTTTTTAGAAGCTATGAAGTCGTTAATGTAAATTAATCATTTCACTGTTTAAACTTACCATACAAAGTTTCAATGCTATTCAATTTTCAATTGTTGGTAAAATAGGTCGTAAAACCCTTCCTCAATAGCAGTAAGTAATCCCGCATAACTTGTCTTGCTGGTTGCCTACTCTAAGGGACATACTTTACGATAGTTCATTAAATATTTGTGAGGTAGGAATATATAAATCTTTGGAAAAAATATTGTATATTTAATTTTGGTTTTTTTTTTTTTTTTTTTTTTTACAGAAGATGTATATTTGCATCTTATTGTAATTGATTGGCAATTAGAAATTTAATTTTAAATTAAGTCATCCAGAGCTGTGAAAGAATTCTGTACATTTCAAACTTACATGCGTGAAAGAGTAAACTTAGTAAGTAGTGGTTTTGAATGAAGTCAGAGTAATTATGGGATAGTATAGTTGGAGTTCAATACTTATTCTAAGTCCTAGCTGCACAAAGAGTTTTCAGCTACATAAAACTATTTTGTTTTTATTTCCCCAATTATTATTTCCACTTATAATTAACACAATCAACAATAGCAGTTCCAATGATGGAAATAGCGACAAAACTAATATAAAGTAAGTCTCTCCCCACAATATAATAAGTGAATCGCCTCCTAGGCTGGTAAGCATCCTCTAACCACGTATGTTTGCTAGGATTCGGATGAAGTTGTTACTGTTCCCCCTATTATTATTTCCACTTATAATTAACACAATCAACAATAGCAGTTTCAATGATGGAAATGGCGACAAAACTAATATAAAGTAAGTCTCTCCCCACAACATAATAAGTGAATCGCCTCCTAGGCTGGTAAGCATCCTCTAACCACGTATGTTTTGCTAGGATTCGGATGAAGTTGTTACTGTTCCCCCTATTATTACGTCCTCTTGTGATTAGGGGAAAGTCTGGACCGATCGAATGCCTGCCTCGATCCTGCTCTGCGATTGTGGACGGCCGCTCCAATTCTACAGTCGGAACCACCAATGTAGCTGACCCGAGTTTAATAAGGCTGGAGCCCGCTCAAGAAGGAACAACATCGCGGACCCACAAATTTTCAGTTTTTTGTTTGAGGCCAATGTTTATTTGTTTTTTTGTCGACTAATGTCTAATGAAGGTTGTCCGAGTTATATTCTTAGGCTGATTATTCGTTTCGGTTTGACCTATTTTTCTCCCTCCCCACAACTGTGTCAAAGGAATTTTGAATCTTTTGTTAGACAATTACATATAAGTTTTTAACTATATCTTTTATAGCATTATTAATAATATATTCAGGGTTTTAATTTTAATTTGATATTTTGTCTTCCTATTTTCTGATTCCCTATAATAAAAACTAATTAAATCAGAAATTGAATGATTAAAAAAATTAGTACTACAAATGCAAATATTAGAAATAAGTAACCTTAAGAATAAGAAAAAACTTTAATTTCGAACGCAGAAAAATTTGTCTGCCAATCTACTTTACCATTTGTTTTTATGAGAAATAAATTCATTTTAAACGTGATATAACAATTCAAGAGTGAAATATAATTAATCTGCAGATAAGAAAAAAACCTGAGTATGGATTTCTCTAAAGTACTCTTCTTCTACCTTTAACTTTTTTTTCTTGATCATATCATAATAAAATCCACAAATATGAAAGCTAGGGAAAAGTTGAGCCTAACCTTTCCCTATTTAATTTTATTTATATTGATATCGAAACGAAATATTATAAAAAGTGTTTTAAAGTCGATATATTATTTTGGAGGTCTTCACTGAAGTATATATATATAGCTGGGATCCAGTCTTAGCGCCCTCTCTTTTTACTACTATCATTATCATAGTTCATTCTCGTAAGGTACGTAAAGGTAGCACATTTTAGAAGATTTTTCTTACTGACAACATTATCTGGTGTCTTTAAACGAGTATCAATCCTACATTGAAGAAGGAAAATACAAGTTAATGCTAATCTTTCTTTTAAAGCCTTATATGTATTTGTAAGCACTATATTGTACACGAGGGTTAAGTGCAATGAGCAGAGTGGGTTACTTTGAGAATGAACGTAAAAATTATATAGTCACGAATATCATCTTTATTCATGTATTTTAAAAAATTAAAAAAAAACATTTTTTAAATCGAATTTGCCAGTGTAATTGCTTGTTCTCATGTCATCCGGATTCATCTTCCTCACGATGTTTCTGTGTGCTTGCATGCGTGAATGAAATGTTAACATAAAGAATCTCAGGATTATGTTTCACTTCAAATATTTGTTAATGCATTGAATTTACAGTTTGAGAGTTTAGAATTGTATCCAGCACATACTCTTTTGTGTACCTCCTGTACTTCCATGCTTTTAATTTTGAGCTAAGTGGCAGTTATATAAGTATTTTCAAATTCTTTACTATACGGTTCCTTGAATATGAAACAGATATTGTAAGATTACAATGTCCAGAGGTCAATAGGATCCCTAATATAAATGTTATTAATTAAACCATTAATGATGTGTTTAGAAACCATGGAAGATGATATTAATAAACTGAGTGATGGGTTATTTAANTTATCATATATATATATATATATATATATTAAATATATAGAAAATGAAACACTCGCCGCTGCGTTATATATTGTAAACAAGAATAGGTGGGATAAAGAGTTAAGTGAACACACAAAAAGAAAAAATTACAAATAGTAAAATTTTCGGGTATTTCTTGTCATTCATCAGTGAGAAGTGAAGAGAGACTTTATATATATATACCGTACACGATAATTTGGATCATAACGTATATTTTGGTACCGTCTTATGCAGAACGTAATACAAATTTTAAGTAAGAAGTTATGATACCAAAGGGAATACCACGATTACTTAATGAAAAACTACCTAATCTTATTTTAAGCACGTTATTTGAAAATTCTGTTCTAAGCATCCAGGGTACTAGGCAGGCTTTTATTTTGTTACAGAAGCTTCCTAAGGACAGGACTAATTCTTAGCAGCAGGTATCCCTGGCAGACACTCTGTTCATTCGTGTTGAACGCTTTATTTTAAAATGTGCATTTTTCCTTATTATGAATGATAAGTAACTGTTTCCCAAAGGCTAAGGGAAACAGTATTCCGTCCTATCTTAAAGATGTTTATGCATATATGAACATTGATATCAGCTAGACATCCCCTTATTTAATTTATCGAAAGTTACGCTATTCACATATATACGTACATTAGGAGGAGATTGAGGCGCCGGCTTAGTCGAAGAGATCTATTTATGTTTCTCTTGTCTTACACTAAGGGTTGAAATCTTGCCTTGTGTAGGCTAGAGAAGAGTAAAAGCCTGCATTGTGCCATTGGTGTTTACAATAGGGCGATTACCCACAAATAATCCTTTCTGATTGTTGAGTCGGAGGTAAAAAAATTATGCTTACATGCGTGAAGTAACTTGACAGTCTTATCTGATAATGTTCAGTTGATAGTGTATGACCAATATCTACCATTTTCGGCTGTTTAGTTCCTTAGATTCTGGTGAATGGGTACTGACTCGAATCCTCCGGGAAATGTTCGCTGTTGTGAATGGCAGATGAGCTGGGGAAGCGCCTGACCCTCTTGAAGGAGATCCCACGGCCAAGGTTTCACCAAAGTGAGCAGGCAATGGGAACCACATCCTCCCTCTTTCTCGAACACGTGCAGGCTCTTTTAGTGGAGCCAGGTTCCTTCAAAATATTGCCGAGTACGCACTATGTGATTTCTTCAAGTTTTATGAAGCTCTTTTGCTTTGTTGTATTTGCTAGGGGGGAAAGTGTATGAGCAGTGTGAATTCCCTTCTTTAGTATTCTACTTGATTCTTAGCTAACCTAGTGCAGAAAAATTGTAAACATTCTTTCAACAATGTTATTGAATGAAATGGTCCTATATGCAATTTTGACCTTCTAAAGAGGAAAAGCAATATTGAAATGTTGGTGACGTCTCACTCATGACAAAGGAAGTGTAAAATGCCATGAGGAGTGAATTTAATTGAGAAATACGTTGTGGGTTTGGTATTATTAATTTCTATTGCTGTTATGGTATGAAATTGAATATATGAACCCATTATCATGGGATTTGAATCCGTAGCGTCAGGATTGCGAGGCCCGAACGGCTGAGCTACCAGTATGCGTAGTGTTGATCTTTAAAGAGAGATTTTGTTGAGAAATGTGTTGCGGGTCTAGCAGTTTTTACCATTTGTGCCACAGAGAGAAATTCTCATTTAAATAATATTGTTTAATCTTTTTAATGTATTATATTATCAGGAAATACAGATTCAAACTTTCAAGTAGAGAAATAAAATGTTGAATAATTTACAGTCCTCTTTAAAATCTTTTGAGTCATTTGAGACCAAAGAAATATAAAAAATATTTCTAAAGGTAGAGAAAAATATTTTTCTGCTGAGTAAGTTCTGGATACGTACGTTAACTAAGCTATGAAACTATTCTTATTACAAATGACTTTATATCTGAGTCTCAGGAGATCTCAGAATCTTTAAAACTCCCAGAAAGTCGTAGAGACTCTTACTTGCTTAGTCTGGGGATCACGCATCGACAGGCTTTCAGTATGGGATAGGCTAATCAGCATTGGGCTTACATGATAATAGGCCCGAACCCCTTCTCCCTGAACCCTAGCCGGAGTGACTCCGAGCACGAGATACGCCGAGAGTACGAGAGCCAGGGGGGGTGGGTCACTGGAGCGCAATACACCGGGCAATGCCAAATAGATTAAAAAGTCTTTCTCGGCCCGTTTGGAGGCTGCCCTTTAGTGAGCGTGCGACTGACATACCAGCCTTGGCGCTTAACCTCTAGATAGGAAATAAGAAGAAAGTTCCCGAGATAGAACTCGCTCATACCGTAATCTCTATCTCGTTAGGCCAACTTATGGTCACTAGAGAGCCATTCGTTCCTAGCTAATCTATACCAATTTTCTGGTGGTATGTTGATTGAGCGTAAAGATTATTTAAACCAAATACATTTCTTTTTATAAATAATGTCTAGGTGGTACAAATGGTTAGCACGCCGGGCCGGATAGCAGGAAATCCAGATTCGAGCCGTGGCTGAGACAGATAGATTTTTATTATATTCCCTTTCATTTATTGTTTCAAATAAATTTCTATTTGATCTAGAGGAGAATATAATTTTAAATAAGTATGAAGTATTGAACATTTGCCAAATTAATTAATAAAAAAATAATTGTGTAATTCTAATTTTAATACCTCTATAAAAAGTTTTAAAAAGAAAAAAAAAACACTTTTTACAGCTTTTAATTAAAACTATCTTATACTTTTTTTTTCAATTTATAATTCGTTATAAAGTATGTCAACAGTATACTGCATAATAAGTTTTTGAATTATTTGAGTATCGGGCTCTAATTGTTCTATTTTATCTATATCAGGGCTGTGAGAGTTTTAGTCAAGATAAAATGTTTGCCTACAGGAGGTAAATTAATACTTGTAGAATAATTAAAAGTGCACACTACGTACGTACACAAATACGCTTATTATTGTGTTTATGCATATACCTGTTTTTCTTCAGCATCTAAAGGAAGTTAGTGGCTTTCTTACTATTTAGAGAGCACTTCTAATACCACAAAGCAAGAACATTGCTACCTGTACTACTTTGAGGGGTGAATTAAAGAATTCCATGGTCTCATAGCTTTTGTTCTTCTTATTTTAGTTCTGGCTAAAACAATTCATTAAAAAAAAAAAAAAAAAAAAAAAAAAAAAAAAAAAAAAAAAAAAAAAAAAAAAAAAAAAAAAAAAAAAAAAAAAAAAAAAAAAAAAAAAAAAAAA
>KZ808276.1:21575-42841 GCA_000696205.2 Oncopeltus fasciatus
AAAAAAAAAAAAAAAAAAAAAAAAAAAAAAAAAAAAAAAAAAAAAAAACCATCTAAATTTAATGTTAATGTTTCGGTGATTCCTACAATTATAATATTTCATAATCATTTTTTTTTTCTATTTCAATGACTGGACTAGGTTTAAGTTTATATAATATTTTCACATGCACAGGTAAGTTAAATTACCCCAAAGTATAACTATCATGAAAACATTCATGGAATATAGGTTTTTCATCGAATATCTTCTTTCCAAGAACCCTCAGGACAATTTTTATATATTATTGTTATTTTTAGGTGAGGGTTTACCACTATTTACAGGACGCTAAAACAGCTGACGTTGACAGTTCAAAATAAAATTGAAAGAAATTTAGTCGCACAATAAGTGAGTAGCCTAGACTAGATTTCCTTTGTTTAATTAAATATTAATGTAAATGAGTGTAAGTCAGGAAATTTAATTAATAAGCCGATGTGAACAATAAGTGTAATAAATATGTCCACTAAGCTTTGCATTATACTCGCCGGCAAGGATGAGTGTGAGAAGCGTACATCCATCGTAATTTTTCATAAAAAAAAAGTAATAAAACATATACATGAGAAAATTAATAATATTTACACTTTTTAGCTTCTATAAACTCAAAAAACAACGAAGATATTACTATTATAAATTTTAGTCTCCCTGTAAACTCCCTTTCACTCATGCAATTTCCACCAAAAATGAGTTATTTAAAGAGTTCGCAAGGAAAAGCACAAATAATAAATTTGGTTGATATAATTTAAGAATAAGAGTGCCGTCCAATACTCTAAATTACATTATTAAATATATTTTTAATAAAATGTGTTTCATTGATGGTGTAGTTATCAAAAATCATTTTACACAAATTTGAGTTGTTTTTTTTACATCAAAATAATTTAAATTGGTCAAAATAAAAAAGACAATAAGATTAAATATATAAAATTTTGGTCTTTCCTTAAAACCTCCTCCCCCTCAACCAATTTTAGCTATTAAAAACTCTCTCTATCTCTCTCTCTCTCTCTCTCTCTCTCTCTCTCTTTCTCTCTCTCTCTATCTCTCTCNTGCTATTGAGGGAATGCTATTGCTATTGCGATTGAGGGGATGCTATTGAGGGAATACTATTGCTATTGAGGGAATGCTATTGCTATTGCTATTGCTATTGCTATTGAGGAATGCTATTGAGGGAATGCTATTGCTATTGCGATTGAGGGGATGCTATTGAGGGAATGCTATTGCTATTGAGGATGCTATTGAGGGAATGCTATTGCTATTGAGTGCTATTGGGGATGCTATTGCTATTGAGGGAATGCTATTGAGGTTATTCAGGGAATCCTATTGCTATTGCTATTGCTATTGAGGGAATGCTTTTGCTATAGCAAACAAACACACACACACAATTATATATATAATATATATTCATATCTCATGCAGGATCGGTGAAAAATAGAAAAAGTTCAATCGTGTCAAAATACCAAGGTTAATTTGTCAAAATAAATGTTGCTTTAGACAAGTTCTTAGATAATTCCGAATTACCTATACTAGATTTAATTGAGGCTTTACTTCATTGGTGTAAGATACATATATATACACATATACATGATATGTGTCTGTGTATGTGTGTGTGAGTGTGTAATATTGGTAAATGAGCGGGATACAGTCCGGCCGAGCAGAGGTTAGAGGTTTGATTCCCGAGGATGATCTTCAGGGTCGCCAGGTGAAGAAGATTTATCGCTCCTAACTCCGCCAAGTTTATAGTTTCACGGAAGAGATAGCTTGAGAGGATTCCGCCAGGGCTTTGAGATGTCGATAAACAATTCTCCTTTCTCACACTTCAAACGAGGTCCAACAATAAATTTCCCACTTTCGTCGACCCTTAAGGCCAGTGTAAATTTGAGCTGAGGTTTAATACTGATGTGAAATGAAGCAGATGTAGATATGCATTACACACACTGTGACAGGCAGATGAGGTGACATAAACAATTCCACTATGTTTTACATCTATGTATATGTTGCCGGCTGGTAAAGGTTCTCAATCAACGAGGGATGAAGTAAATGTGAAATGGTACATAACAAACCTCCATAGTTCACAATTTTTTTTTTTAAATAAATGGTTTGTAACCGTTCATCATTTACTTAACCCACCGTTTATTCCTCAATAGTTTAAACAATTAAACATTGAGGCGCCAGGCTAGTTCTGGGGATCCGAACAGGTCTCGCAATCCTGACGCTGCGGGTTCAAATCCCGCCCAGGTCAATCTTTTATTTATAAAATAGAAGCTTGTCCTGAGCCATGGGTGTTAAGAATGGGGTGGCAACCTGTAGATAGCCCCTCCCTCCAATGACCCTAAGTGGTTGCAAGGGAGGCTAACACAGCAAAAAAACAAAAAAAAAAAAAACAATTAAACATAAAATATAGTGAAATTTCTGTGTTTACGAGATCAGTACTTATCGTATCAGGAGCTCATAAGAGCGTTGCGAAATTGAAAAACACCAATTCATTTAGCGAAAAAAAGAAAGATAAGGCGAAAACTATGAAAACTAAAAATTAATATTTCAACAAATATCTCAAGGGGGGAGAGTGATAGATTTATCCTACATGACATTTTAGCTGTTTTAAAATATTAATATCTAATTTAACCCCATTAGATTTTCTGAATCGGGTTCATAATAAATTCAGCATAATTCCGGTAAAAATTCAATTTGCTTCAGACATTCGCGTAAGTCGCCGGTGTCCATGGAGTACTTGAAATATTTAATGTCTTAAGGTATTTTATGTGCAATGTGTTTTGGTAGCTGGGTTAACTATCTGCCATACGACAGTAAATCTCGTCCTGCGCCCAACGCCTCTCTGCATAGGATGTCTGATAAGCGCCTTCAAACTGCTCACTTTGAATTCTGAATAAGGTGTATCCAGGACTAGAACAGAAGATCGGCGGGCATTCAAAAATCCTGGAGAAACTTCCATCTGGAGGACAAATAGCTCTCTGGTCCAGAATCTAAGCGGCCTCCAGTCGTGTTCTTCCGTCGTGAAGGGTGCCATTGGCATTTGCCTTTTTAGATTTCATACGACGATCTTTTAGATTTTTGCATTTAGGCTGCAATGAAACTCTCATAATTTATGGACGTAATTTGAATGGAAAGGTACTCATCTTCTATATCACCTAATTAAATTTAAACTCCTCAAGGCATTTCCTTAGCGAGTGAAGATACTTCAAAAAATGTTACTCATTGGACCCAGAGACACATAGAGAAAAGATTTGAACTGCCAGTCTAATTTAATTTGATATATTGATTTTGTCGTATATCTTGGCTTGAAAACTTTTGTGGAATCTCTCACCTGGAAAGAGGTTGAACTAAAGATAAATGAAAGCCAGGGTTGCTATTGACAATATATGTCATTACATTTCACAGCCGAAAGATACATGTTACCTCAATACGTTTTATAACATGTGAGGCGATATTCCTTACTTCTCACAGGACACTGTCTTTTGAAATATAATTTATACAATTTAGGGGTAGAGGGAAACTTTATGTCTAAGGAGGGAGTTGAGAGCCATCGCAACAAATTGTAACGTAAACATTACATAGATACCACATATCATAGAAGCTACATAACAAGTTTTACTGACGGCCTAATTTTCTAGACTACCAGTCAAGAAATCACCAATATCTATGGATCGAGGTGACTATAGTCAAGTCCAGATTTGCATTTAAAGCATTTATAGATAGGATTAATTCAGATTCTAACTAAGTGTTAAATATTCATAAACCTTCGGGCAGTGGTAAACTATTAAGTTATAATATCCATTTTGCTTCATTCTACGTTCTGTTTTCAAATTAGAAGGTTTACTTTACTTATAAAAGGAATTGCTCGAGCATTTTTTTACTTTCTACCATTTGTTCATGTTCTCACAAGGTTCAGATACTTTACATGCACGATTTACATCTTTTGTGTGTTTCTTTTCATGTTTCCGACTTATGAGAGTTTTTTTTTTAAAGAAAATTTATTTTAATTCAATCTATAATCTAATGTCTTGAATCCAATGACAGCTGGATTGATAAAAAATGTATTTATTATTATCAATTTGACTCACAATTTATCTCTTCTTCATCTATTTTATATATATATATATGTGCACACATATACTGACACACAAACTCAGTGATTCAAATAAAGTAATTACTTAAAGCCTTTTTTGGATGAAAAAAGAGGCCGTTATCGTATTTTGCTAAGTGAAGTCCCTGAGGTTATGGATGGGCTTAACCTGACTCATTTTACTCCAGAAGCAAAAGTATAAATCATATAGGAGGTAAAATAAAAATAAAATCTCTTTTATTATTTGATTACTATATTTTTGGGTGATCAATTACATTTCATTTTAAAATGTTGTTTGCTTATTAATTGATTTTATGCAGTAATGAAAATAAATAAAATGGATATTTTATTCACTTTAGCTCTTGACTCTGAGATTTGACCATAAACCTTCCTTTGAGATCCCTCCAGACATCAGTATCACCCAGATGTTGACTTACAAGTCAGTTAAATAATTACTTAATTAAANGATAGCCCTGAAGATGGCTTACAATGTAAACCGAAACGTTGGCAGATAATACTTTATTAAAAAATAAATTTTTTTTTTAATTTGTGTTTTTTGGATCTACCTTGACCGCACCCCAACTAAAATCATCTTAGACTAACTGCATATGTTTCACGGACTACGATAGCTAACGAATGCGACGCGTGGATCCACGGAAGAAGGCAACATTTATGGAATCCAGTCGCCTGTATTTCGAGACAGGGCAAGTTGTTCGCTGGAAAATTGAGCGAGGCGTTCCTGAAAGGCCGTACTCTAAATGGGCCCTCATCGAGTTAGCGCTCAGCAGTTATGGGCCCGGGCAACGGCTCCCGCCTTCTGGACGAGCAGGGTATTCTGTTGGAAATTCGATTGGGCCGAGAATACAGCACCAGACTTTGGGTCAGGCTAGCTAGTAAACAGAGTTTCACCGCCCACTCACGCATGATTGATGAAGAACAGTGTACGTAAGTCAACAGAATCCAGTTAGAAATAAATGGAATTAGCAATCAAATGTTTCTCATAACTTCTCAAGTATATATTATTTAAGTTATGTAGAATATTCCAACATTAAGTAAGTTAATCGTTTTCTACATAGCAGTAAACAATAAACGACAGTTTTAAACGATTAAATGCAAGGGAATAGACTAAAAATCAAACTGTCCCAGCCAGAGCTCGAACCTGGATCTCCTGCTATCCGGGAAAGCGCTATCCATTTATATAAAATCAAAAAAAGTTTATTAAAAAAAATTAAGTAAATAGCGAAGAGTCGATAAATAGCTAGACTATGTCAGCTTGATGATGCATTCGTCTTTCTCGGAGGTTAGACTCTCGACACTAGTGCTGGGAATTTAATAACTTATCTGACTGTCCCGGTGGTGTAAATAGCTACCCACAACCACGAGGAACTTGAACTCCCCTCAATACGAGACATCCTGTGTAGGAGGCTTGTCAAGTTCTATGACAGCCTTAAAAACCCTTGTTCAGGGATATAGTGCCACCTCAATTACCTAGCTGTTGGCAGGGATCTGAGTCTACTGCCAACTACATCGACACAGCGGAATGACACCCCGCTCATTTTGTATATATGTAAATAATTTCTTATATTTGTTAAGTTAGTTCTAGATGACACACCTGTGTACGTGTGTCATACATCATATTAACGCCGGTTATGCCTCACCGGTTACTTCATTTGTAATGCTCCTCGGAGCACAACGTCCGTAGTCAAACTGTCATCATAACCCGTACATATCTACGGGTAAAAGGGTCGCTAAAGGTGGTGTACAAATTACACTCATACCACCATAGCACACGGACTCCTATTCCATAGCAAATTTGTATGTATCACTTTTTACTAATAAATAAGGCAAGAGTAAAAAAAAAGAAAAAAAAAAAAAAAAAGTAAAAGTAAATAACTAACGCGCTTGCCCGGATGCAAGAGATCCAGGCCCGAGCCCTAACTGGGACAGTTAAATTTTTGTATTCTATTCCCTTGCATTTAATCGTTTAAAATTTACGTGGGATAAAATACCACAATAAAATAAAATTAATTATTAAACGATAGTGAATGACACACAGATACGGTACAGACTAATCGAATATCTCTGCCTCATAGTTTTCAATGCTTATATTTTAAGTATAAAATTCAGATGAGATAGTTCTCTTATTAAACACTTTTACTGCTTTACTAGTTTTACATCTTCAAGAATATACAAATAAAATAAAAATGTTGGATAAAAAAAAAATATTTACTTCCAAGGTCTCCAATTATTAAAAAATTGTATTCATCAAGGGTAAGTTGTATATTAACCCCAACTCTATTAGATGTGAGTTTGCTAATTATTTAGAATTAATCGCACAGATCAAGTTTCCCGTTTAAATTTAGTTTTTTTTAACCCCCACTTCAAGTTTTTGAATTGCAGTGAACTAAATATTAAGGCATCAATAAGTCAAGAATGTTATGAATAGTACAAGTAAAAACCTGAAAACCCCATTCTACGGAACACCTGAATGAGCTGAGAGTATATATTTGAGTTTTCGAAACTTGGTACTGTGGGCTAGAGACCCGTTCTCGGCAGGCTATTATAGCACGATAATAGCCTGCCCAGTGCCATGGGTGCTTAGAGTACTATGATAAACTCTTCATAGCCCTAAATTCCGTGACCCTTAATGGTTACATAAGAGGTAAAATAAATGGAAAAACTTTTATATCTATATTTTGCCGATAAGCAAGTCCATAATTTCTATTATACAAGAAATACAAGGAAATTTATTTAAAAAAAAAAATTACTACCTCAGCCGAGACTTTTTTAAATTCTATTAACTTACATTTATTGTACAAAATTAACGTGGGATTAAATACCACAACTAAAATCAGTATTTAACATAATTTCTATTGTCGCTTTGAGTCTTTTAAGTCGAGTATATTTCAGCGAGATACTTAAAATTCAAATCAGTAGTTTTAATGATCGACTCACTCAAACATATATGTATATTTTAGCGATCACACATTTTGGAAATAAAAATAAGCGAAGAAAAATGTGAGTTTGACGATGTGCAAGAAACTTAAAGCCAAATCTACTTCTACGATATTCCGACTGAAAAATAGATCCTTAACATAAAATACAATACCAAGGAGAAGAAATAGAAAACTCCGCATATTATCAAACTATATATATATANCTCTCTCTCTCTTTCTCTCTCTCTCTCTCTTTCTCTCTCTCTCTCTCTTTCTCTCTCTCTCTATCTCTCTCTATCGACTGTCAAAACTCATTTCCGTTAACCAATTAACAATTATATTTTACGCACTTTTTGAAGTTCAAAAATCGTTGTACAATAAATATTAAATTTTTATCTATTAGTACACTACATAAATATACATATATACTCATTTTAAGTTCATTTTATATAATTGATACTCATTAAGAGGCTTAAAGTTCTTCATTGTATTAAACTTCAGATTTTCGGATTATTTTTTTCATTTAATAGAAGAAATTAATTTCAAACTAAGTGAAGTTAGAAGTGAGGATATTGCATTCTGTTTTTTTATAACGACTGCCCAGTGGAGCCACTCGTTCCCGTATCACCTCTTAGGGTATTCCATAGTTACCATTGGTTAAGACATTATACACAATGGATACATAAAAGACTCACTTATCTTCTTATGGCGTCACTAACCTAACATATTGTATTTTCGGTGTATAATCTTGTAAATGCTGGTGTAAACTATTACAAAGTACTGCTTTATTTCTACAGTACTACCAACATATTCTAGAGTAGTAAATATTCAAATTTCTTAAAAATTACAAGAAAAGCAGATGTAACTAAAGGAATTCTTTAAAGAGTTATTTTAAATTAAATTAATTTAAAATAACGGAAAGCCTTCTCAGCGGTATGCCCCAGCCAGTCACCGCAAAAACCGCAGAAATACGTGGACCTCCCTTCGCGTCAGAAACTTCCTTCTAAAGTTTTTACGAGTCTCCCAGGGGTGCAAAGTAAATCGTCACGACTTGTGGGGATCGAACAGGCAACCTTCGAAAAGATCAAGTCTGATATTGTAACACAAATTTTTGTGATTTTATTTACATTTTGTTACAATAATATTCTTAAAAGTGTTTTGGTATGGTTGGATTAGAAGCGGCCTTTATCGATCATTGTTTGATGCGCAAAAAATGCTATTATTTTCACAAATTTTGAAACTTCTTTATAATCACTACCAACTTCGCTGAGCTAAAATTACATCCGAAAGCCACTAGTGTTTATACATGAGGGACGTTGAGATTGCTTCTCTGGGCTCGTGCGGATTTAAATCTCGCCAGGGAAATGTATACAGTTAGAAGAGTGGAAAAGCCATCAACGAATCTACGGGCACATATGCTAAGTAGAAAACATAATGGCATATAAGATCAATGAGGACATATAGTCTCAAGGGATGGTGTTATCTTCCCACTAATGTAATTCATGAAAGTACGCATGAAAAGTGTCCATCATAGTATCTTCAAGGCTACGAAGGACCTGATATTTATGGAATAGGATCATTATAATCTTAGCGTGAGGCAGAGGTAATGTTCTTTTCAAAGGGGGCCAAAATGAATGCAAGTTACCCCTAAGTACATCTTCCAATCCACTGTCATCTAAGCAATAGGAAAGTTACTTGATATTATAATAGTCTATTCCTAATTATAAAAATCTATTCCTAATAAAAGCATTTCTCTAAAAGATACAGTTTTCTTAACAAACGGAAAGATCTATATGCATTTCTCAAAAAATACGATGCCTTTAAAATTCTCAAATTATATCAAACTATCAGATAAACTAAATAGAAGGGCAAGCTCCCTTCTTTGCGAGTGGGTGAAGGTTATGCTATGGATTATTCGCATTGCTCTTCTTTTTTTTTTCATTTTTCTTCATTTTTTTTTCTTACTCTTTCCCCAGTCATATTTTTGGAGATTATTAACTCATCAGCCTCGAGAAAATGTTATTTTGTTTTACTATTGGTTTAATTTTTACTATTTCTTTTAACCCCGATACTCTCAGGAGTGGGGATAAAATACCTAATGAATTTTCTTCAATTCGCTTCATTGTATTGTTATAAAAATATTTAGTGTGTACAAACCACTTATTTTACATTGCAGATTTGACTGAAAAGCTGTTACAAATTACAGCCATATTTAATCAACCATTCAGGAATATATTTTTTTCTTTGGAATTTATTCAATTTATTGTTTTCTAGTAAGTTTATAACCTGTGTTTACATACTTCTTTTTATTTATAAAAGTGTACAATACGGTATTGGTTCTGGAAATCATAATATTAATGCTAAAATATTAATTACAAATCAATGTCAATAGAATCGTTTACCTTAAACGTCAAGTTTGATTCTTTCTTTGCTATTCCATCTGGGTGCTGTGTCATTCTTACTGCCTTAACTAATATGGTTTTCTGGTAAGTTTATTTATTTATTTAAAAATTAACTTAATTTTAGATAATTAAAAACATTAACACTGGTATTTTACTTCTTTTTTTCTTGAGATTACAGAAATAAATTCTATTAGGAATGATACAGATAAAATAAAGTATAACAGGTAAGACAATACCACTAAATAATTTAGTAACTCGAAAAAAGATAGACAAGCTGGTTTGATAGATTCAATGTACAATGTAAAATTACTTTTTATTGTTGGTAAAAAAAAAATCAATGAAAACACATGTATTTAAACACATGTTTTTATTAAGATAGTGAGCAATGTGTGTAAAAAAAAGGAATATAATATCTAAATTAGTAATACTCATACGAATTTTTGAATTAAATATTTCTATAAGCGTTTCATGTAGGTAATACCTTAAAGTGTAAACTCTAAATACTGAAAGGACATATACATATAAACAGAAAAATAGAAGCACTAAATTATATATAAATTTGAAATTTTGAAAATAAATTAAAAAAGTTTTATTTGATGAATAAAAAAAATAACGGACAACTTCCTGTGCAAATGGTCTAAAATACGTCTCTGAAATATGTCCAGTAGTTTTCTCGTGTAGTCATTTTCGCGATATTTCAATACACTTATCTCTACACGTGACGTAGAAGGTAAAGTATGTCATAATGGTCCCTACGTGAGAACATGCTGACTTTCTCAAGGGAAATCTTCTAACGCACTGACTAAACCCCGATAAGTGTAATACTTCCAAGTAATATCTTGACAAAGTAACAGGAAAACGGGTTTTCCTGGTCACCAGTGATCGTTCGGTGAAGTGTAACCTCTATCGCACTTAACTGACTAAACCATAATAAATGTAATGAACCCAAGTAATATCTTGGCAAAGTAACCGGAAAACAGGTTTTCCTGATCACCAGTGATCGTACAGTGAAGTGTAACCTCTATCACACTTAACTGACTAAACTCCAATAAATGTAATGAACCCAAGTAATATCTCGGCAAAGTAACAGGAAAACAGGTTTTCTTCATCACCAGTGATCGTTCAGTGAAGTGTAACCTCTATCACACTTAACTGACTAAACCCCAATAAATGTAATACTCCTAAGTAATATCTTGGCAAAGTAAGAGGAAAACAGGTTTTCTGGATCTCCAGTGATCGTTCGGTGAAGTGTAACCTCTATTACAATTTTCTCTCCCATGACAAAATTCCTTTTTTGTGTCTGTAACTCTTTTAAGACATAGGATTTATTTACTAATATCATGTCATCAACTATTACAGACGAGCTACTTATAAACGGAACCGGGAGCCATTCACAGCTGAACAATGCCAAGATTAGTCGGATGGACAATACCAAGATAATTCACATTTCCCCTGACGATGTGCATGTGGACGTAATCATTTCCTGTACTTGATAGGTCAATCAGTTCCTGATTAGGAGTTGCCCACAGTTCATCATGAGGTCCTGTTCGCCGATAACAACGTAATTCCCTCAGGCATTCCCTGATGGCATGGCGGAAGCCAGGAGTGCTGCACTCACGGGAAACCAGAATGGGATATTGCTGTAAGACAGAGAACGGCTGAGGGTACCAGTATTTCTCTGAAGTACTTCAAATCAAATAGGAGAGAGGCGGTAACATACAAGACAAACAAGATGGAAGTCATCTTTGAGCTAACTGTCCGTCATGCGTAAATCGTCACGTTTCATTCAAGATGTGTATATAAGAAACGAGTAAATGACTGACTTACTCTTACGATCAGAGAGGGAAGATCACTGAAAATTTGTCTTTCATCCGTTTCAGTTAGAAAAAGAGTAGAGGAGCGCTTAACCTTAAATTCTTAAATACCATCTATAAATAAATTGTTCCTTTAAAAAAATTTAAAAACATAAATCTTATAAAATTACTTTCTAAACCTATTTGTGATGTAAATCTTGTTGTAACATTATTACTGACTAATATTTTAATATTAACAAAAAAAGGAATTCCTTCAACCTGAAAGCCTAAATAACAAATTTTTTTTCTATATTTTAACAAGGAATGTGTTCGCCCCACCTTCAAACTTAAACACTTACAAATGGAGAGTTTTTTGACCGTAGATATTATTATATGATGTGTTTTGTTTGGGTACGGTCAAGGTAGTAAAAAATACAAATTTAAAAAGTGTGTATTTTTTAAATTATCATTTTCATTTTCTAATAATGACTAAAGACTGGTCATGAAAATGGAATGTTGGTTACAAGACTTCCCCTCTCGCCTTCAAGATAGCCCTGAAGATGGTTTACAATGTAAGCTGAAACGTTGGTAGATAATTTAAAAAATACACACTTTTTAATTTTTTTTTTTTGGATCTACCGTGACCGAATACATATTTTTCTTAATATTCAATTTTTTGTGTGTAGAATATACTTATATTTAATCATTATATATACATATTAGAAAATGACATATTTTACACCTATTATAGTCAGTCATTTTTATCTTCAGTATAATAGTAACTTAATAGTTAATTTTATATATTAAATATTTTAATATCTATAGATTAAATATAAAGTAAATTTATTTTCTTCAACAATATATAAGAAAATACAATAACATTAATTTTAAAAAAAAATTGTATAAACTTAGCAACTTAGAGGAGGTTCGTTGCGCTAGTGTCATTATACCATTACTTTCATTTGATAACTAAATGGTGTCAATTCTTATTATGAAGCGATGAAAGAATCCTCAATTGATTATAGGATTTTTTATTATGTTCCTTCCTTACTGTCTTCTCCTCCACTTAGGAATTTCAAGAGGACTGTGGGGTGTAATATCTACTCCAAGGTGGGCCACTGGATTAAGTAAGAGCTCACAGAGAGTAAACCGAGAGAGAGGAACACATCACCATAACACTATTATAGCTTAAATCATATGACAGGATTATTTATGTTGCATATATATTTTATTTATTTTTATTTTTAATTGCTATTTGGCGACGGAGTTCAGGCCATAAGATGACCAACGAAACGGTTGGAAAAAATAAACAGAAAGAAAACATATTTTATTAACTAGAAGACATAATATGCAAAGATACATACCATACTACAAATATAGCAATTCTACAAATCTCTGAAATAATTTTTTTTTTAACATTATTTTTTCAGCCACAAGATAGGAATTAAATAAACTCAATGAACGCACACAACCATATAAAAATCAGTAAAAATTGAATGCTTCAATATTAAAATTAGACCTATTAAATGTAATAATTATACATGTAATAATCATTTTTGTAAATGGTACTCTTAAACCACTAAAATAATAGAATACATAAATAAAATTATGTAGTAAATAATACAATCATAATGACATTGAATGTATGATTTAAAGTATATTGAATAATTCATTAAAATTTTATATTCATCACAATATTATTGGTTAAAGGTGGTTTTAAAAAACCATTAAACTTGGATTCAATCATATAATGGGTACCGAGAGAACCAGAGATTTTTTATTTATTTATTTTTTATTTTTTTTTTATTTTTTTTTTTCATTTACCTTCTCCTTACTCCACAATGACCTTGAAATCCCTTTTTGTTAAAGACGTTATCACAACCCGTTTTAAAATTCCACTCTGACCTTTCCATGCATTCCAATCCTTTAGCCCAAACTCTATCCAGTATCCAGTCCATCCTGATAATCCACCATGCCACCTGAATAGGAAATGGCCCCGTGACCTCCTCATTGCCAACACTTGCTAAAAAAGTAAAAACAAAACAAACTATTGCAAATAATGATTTACGAGTACTTAGGCAGCTTCTCCATCAAGCGAAGTACACGTTAATTAAGTTATTTATGTATTACAGTTTTTTTTATTTTTTTTTCGATTTGTTGTATATTTTTTAAATAATAATTTGCACTGTATAGTATTATTTTATTTGTTCATATTTATTATATCTTTTGAAAGAACATTGTAAGATGCATGCTATACAGCATGTAATTCATGAATAAAGTGTTAAAAAAAAAAAAAAACTTATATACTAATTAGGATTTACAGATATATATTCAAGAGGGTAGGGACGTCTGCAGGTAAACATAATATTCTAAACATCCATGGCATTGGGAAAGCAATTACTTCCCGAATGCAGAAGTCCCAGACGGATCCCCTGCGACAACTGCACTCCGACTGAACTAGTTAGCTCTATACCAATACTAGATTTTAAAAATATTATATCAAGTGTTTTAGTTGTTTATTTAATTTTTGCCAGACAGCGAAATTATGGAAATAGAAATATTTTATTTGGTTGTGGTTTTCTTATCCCACGTAAATTTTAAACAATTAATGAGAGGGAACAGAATAAAGATTTTTTATCTGTCCTCGCCAGGAATCGAACCTGGATTTCCTGCTATCCGGGCCGGTGTGCTAAAAAGATAAAAAAAAACACAACCAAATAAAATATTTATAAATTAAAATTTAATAAAGTAAATGACGAGAGTCGACAAAATGTATGACAATGTCAGCTTCTTCGAGTTTAAGACGAAGTTTTCGTCTTTCTCGTAAGTTAGGCTCTCGCTAATGTAGAGGGAATTTAATGAGATATCTAGCTAGTCCTTGTGGTGTAACGGCTTAGCACACCGGCCCGGATAGAAGGAGATCCAGGTTCAATTCCTGGCGAGGACAGATAGATTTTTTTTATTCTGTTCCCTCTCATTAATTGTTTATGGAAATAGAATTTAGATAAGTTGCAGTTATAACATTGATGCATAAATTTCTTTTACGAGCGAGTGTGAAAAACAAAAATTGTTTCCTATGGCAGCCAATAGGGAAGCCTTACCCGGATGGTATGAATATCAATGAAGCGTTAACCGGAGGAGGGCGAGGATCAAGATGTTCTAGCGAAGGATGTCCCGCCGACAGTTGACGAAGCCTGTCTGTCCCATGCATATATATTGGCGGGAAGGAGCCCAGCGTCAGGGGACCTCCTGACGAACCGATGAATACATTCATGAGTTATGGGTCGGATGTTTAAGAAGAGGAGAGATCCCGTAGAAGAACGCTCAAAGAAATGGAAATTATCTCGGGAAAACTAGCCGGGAAGGGTAGGGGTCCCATGGGGGAAGAAGTAAGACAGCCCTGAGCAGGGGCAAGGAGGCCGATATAAGGGCTAAATTTGCCCAAAGTGGGGTGCGTAAGGAAATTTATGAAAATGGAAGATCGTATGGTAGGGGAGGACCCCAAAATGAACCCAGCATTAACCTCCAACGTTCATTATTATACATTTCCTCATCCGTCTTTGGGTTCTGAAGCTTTATTTGCTCAGGGGAACTCTGTTATTACAAAAGGAGAGTTTGTTGACCGTAGATGTTATTCTAAGATGATTTTAGTTGGGGTTCGGTCAAGGGTAGATCCAAATGGAAATGTTAACTTAGGGACAGGATGTCCTCTCTCATCTTCATGATAGCCCTGAAGATGGCTTACAACGTAAGCCGAAACATTGGCAGATAATCCTTTATTAAAAAATACATTTTTGAAATTTGTGTTTTTTGGATCTACCTTGACCGAACCCCAACTAAAATCATCTTAGTCTGTTATATTACATGCTTTGCTTTGTTACAGACAAAAATGAATCTTTACTATTGAGTGCGGATGAAGCGTTGCTTTATTCGAACAACACTGATCATGGTAGATTGCGAAATGGAGCTGAATATATTTTTAAAAAGTACATTGAACAACCAAATAAAAATCTCCAGTTCTTCATGAATATTTTATTTGGTTGTGGTATTTCATCCCACGTAAATTTTAAACAATTAATGAGAGGGAATGGGATAAAAAATGTACCTGTCCCAGCCAGGAATCGAACCTGGATCTCCTGCTATCCGGGCCGGTGCATTTACCAGTTATGGTCTGGTAGCATAACTGGTAAATGCGCCGGCCCGGATAGCAGAAGATCCAGGTTCGATTCCTGGCTGGAACAGATAGATTTTTTATTCTATTCCCTCTCATTAATTGTTCTCCAGTTCTTCTACCCTCAAAGAATAACTGAACTTTGTATTCTATTTGAAGTATAATAGTATACCATAACTTTTGCTAAAATTCTTTTTTTCTTATCCTTTTTTTAATGCATTTCTATCGTCCATTATTTCCTTAAGATAATTTCTGGTCTGTAAAACGATTAAGCACCTAAAGAAGAAAGCTATAGTTAAAAAATATATACATATAATTCAGACTAATTATTTTTTAAACATTAGTTAAGATTTAAGTATTTCATGTGAATATGTTGCTAAATGAAAGGAAACATAGGAATTTCATTATGGATAACATAGTGAATTCTACAAGAATTGGTTATAGGAAATATAATTTGATTGTCTATTTATTAGTTGTTGAAATCCAGAAGCTCATTTTCAATAGGAAATTTATTTTGAAAGGGGAATATTGAAGATATTGGTCAGTATATTGAAGAATATTGGACTTTGAGATAGATGGGGTTAATTTGAGCAAAGCTTATGTATTTGTCACCGTATATTCTTTGTTGGCTAGTCGGTAGAGGGAAATTAGTGTCGGAAGCATGTTTTTCTTAAGGATCCCTTCGGAATACGGTCAATAGGAATATTCACGACAAGGCGATGCATGTACGTTGGAAGGTACATGGGGCGGACACGTTCTCTTTCCCCCTGATTCACCAAATCCCATAAATGAAGCACTACTCAAGGGAGGAGCTGGGCCTAACACTGCATTCAGTCAGGGGAATGAATACCTCCCCATTCGAGCAGGTATTGACTTAAAACCACCATTCAACCCAGCACAATCCTCTTCATCAAGCGGAGACATTGGGTTTTGTGCCCTTGTGTGCCGCTCCGGCCAATTTGGGAGAATGTGAGACGCAACAATTTGAAAGTCCCACACTAGAGTGCACACCTTCAACCAGATTATTCTGATTTACCCAGAAGACGGAAACATGAAAATATGATCATTCAACAGTAAGCCCAAACAATTAGGGTGAGCTGAAAAAAAAAAAAAAAAAAAAAAGGAAAATGTTTATTAATATGTAATAAATTTCATGTTGACAGTAAACTTTAACGACGATAGGATTGTCAGGAATTCAGTCATGGTAGTTGAAGAATTAAAATCTAATTTCTAACCAAAAAAGTTTTTATTTTAGCCAACCTCAAACCATTTTTCCCTTCCTACTTCCCTACAGTGATATTTCAATGAACCTCAAGCCAACCCGTTCCTTTCCACAACGGTCAGATAAAAAAATTTAAAAACAGATCCCTAACAATCCTCTCTTCAGTAAATATTTATTATTACCGAATGTCACGCAAGCGCACGGACGAACACACACATACATATATGGATATAATAAATCAATAAATAATAGACAAGAAGGATAGCAAACGATGGGATTAGGAGCAGCGGTGGCATCACAACCAATCGGTGGGGGGGGGGGGGGCTTGGATTTAAATGAGAAGAGTACAGAGGAGATACAGAGGGGTAAATGGACTTAGAAAAAAAGAAAAAGGGAATGAGAGCGAAAGTAGAAGATTGAGTGAGATAAGAGGATGGGGTAGATAGAAGGAGAGAGGGAGAGAAAGATATATAGATAGATATATATAGAGAGAGAGAGAGAAAGAGGGAGTGATAGAGAAGGAGAGATTGATAGAGAGGGAGAGAGTGATAGAGAAGGAGGGAGTGATAGAGAGGGAGGGAGTGGAGGAGAGTGATAGAGAGAGGGACACGAAATTAAGCCGTTTAATTTTTGAAACGAATGATTACGGATGTATAACGTATGACAATTCTGAGCGAAAAGGTTGGAAGTCAAAGCCCGGTGGAGCTTCATAAACGGTGACAATGCCTTGATTGACATCAATAAAGGTGACGCTGAGTTTTTGGAGGGATTTAAGAGGAATCGTTCATCATAAGCTTCTCGAACCTGGTCAAACCATTAACTCGACTCTCTACTGTCACCATTTTGTACGATTAAAGAAAAGAAAAATTGCCATAATTTATCATTGGAAAATGTGTTGTTTTCCCTCACGCTTGATCACAAACATCCTTAGTGCCTCGAAGTAATTGAGAAAGCTTTGCTGGGAAATTTCGATACATCCACCGTATAACTCGGACCTTGTCCCCTCGACTAGCACTTGTTTTGTTCCCTGCAGAACTCTCCTCATTGTGTAAAACTGGTGTTAATTGAGGATTAGGAAAATAACTCAGTTCAGATTTTTGCCCAGAAATCTCAGAACTTATACAGTTGCCGAATAATGGCTAAGTTAGTTAGTGGCAAAAGGATCATTGATCAGAACTGTAAATATATCATTGACTACTGCTTGAATTTTACATTAATAAATTAAAATTGAAGCTTTTCAAAATAACCGAAAACTCTTTTTCCTAAACCCTATAACATATGTGACATGCAAGTCATTCTTCTATGAAATTACTAGCACAATAAGTTTATACAGAAAATTAGTATTGGAGGAAAAAAAAAAAAAAACATGCGAAATTTATCACTTTGATTGCATTTTTCCAAAGCGGAGTAAAAAAAATTTAGAAATCTCACTGAATTTTAATAAGGAAAAGCGAAATAATAATAATTAATACGACTACAATATTTGAGAAATGATATATTTTTTCAACTGGAGAGTTTGTTTTTTTTTGTTGTTTTTTTACCTTAGGTATTATTATTAGATTTTTTTTGTAGGGGTTCGGTCAAGGTATATCCCAAAAAAAATACAAACTTAGAAAAATTTAGCTTATATTATAAGCCATCTTCATGGAGGCGAGGGGGGATGATAGCCCTGAAGATGGCTTACAATGTAAGCCAAAACTTTGGTAGATAATTTTAAAAATACACATTTTTTTTTGGGACCGAACCCTAACAAAAAAATATCTAATCATATATATTTTTTTTCATTTAAAGTATAAAACATTTCCTATTTTTATAAATTTGAGAGGAATCCCTTCAGATTTCTCTGGTGTTGAGCTAAACTAGTATTATTCATGGTACCTGTGTTAACAACGCCTCCAGAGCACCAAGTGTACGGTAGGCTACCGGTTACTTTGAGGTTTTCACTCCCAGTTGTGGGAAAGGGAATGGATTGCTGCAAATACAAGACTTTTCTTTTTATATCTTTTGCATTAAGAGATTTAATTTGTGATTTATCTGGGGAAAAAAAAATCTGTTTAAGGTGGGTTTATTTTTTGCCCCTCTCAGTCCCCCTTCCTCAGGGAATTAAAAGGACCGGGGGCTAATTAAAAAGCTGTAGAGGGAAGGTAGAGGCTCAGTAATCCCATCAGCCCTGCCAGGGAGCTGCAGTTCTATCTGGTGGCCGCTCTCGCCTCCACGGCCCGCTACTCAAAGGCTCTTCTCTCGTTAGCTTTAAGTGGAGGCCCTCGCTCCGTCTAGCGCTGGCAGGTGAACCTCACTCAAACTGCTTCGAGGTTCAGCTGGCACGAGTGGCTTCCTTGGCGTTAGTAAACATAACCTAGGTATTCCTCGCTTGCTGGCACGAGTGGCTTCCTTGGCGTTAGTAAGCATAACCTAGGTATTCCTCGCTTGCTGGCACGAGTGGCTTCCTTGGCGTTAGTAAGCATAACCTAGGTATTCCTCGCTTGCTGGCACGAGTGGCTTCCTTGGCGTTAGTAAGCATAACCTAGGTATTCCTCGCTTCTTAATTAACAATAATATATATAATTTTTTAAATGATGAATTTATAATGGTACTTAATCATACACTAAATTATCTACAATCTAACCAGAAAAAAATCTTACTAACTTTCTGGCTTCCTATGCATTTCTATAATAATTTAGTGAGGGTTTACATACCTCAATTAATTCATTATTTAAATGTGGCCCAGCCAAACGAGAGTCTAATAATAATACTAGCTGACTCGGAGTGAAGTGCGTGGTGAGGTGGTGGAGAAATTATTGAAGTTAACTCGGTGAGGCAGAGGTCAGCATACCTAAAGTAAGAGAGCCGGGTTCGAATCCCACCTGTGGTAGTAAGATTTTTTTTTCACGCTCCCTGTGCATTTCTTGGATACAATATATAATATGTGACACCTTACTTTTATTTATTTTTACTTTGTACACCAAATGTATATAATAAGAAATCAATAGTATGTATTTTATTCCAATTCACAGCTCTTGGAGTCTTATTTTCTCCTAAAACCAAATATTGAACTGTTCTTCTTTTATAGAGATATAACAGTGAAAGAAATATGTGTCCCCATTAATATGGCATTAGCTAACAAACTGCCGGTTAAATCGAGATCGAACTTGAAAATAATTTCAACGACTTAGACTCTTATCAGTCATTTTAAGAGTAATCTTCTTAGCATATTTCCTATAAGGAAATCCAGGTATTCACGTATTAACCATTTTGAAAAATTTCAATGGATCTTCTCAGATCCTACATTTGGGAAGATAAAAATAGGGTTCGAAATTATATAAGCATACAATAAAATGTAAATCTCCCTCTATCCCCTATCCCATTGTCACTATCTCTCCCTTTCCCCCATCTCTCTCTCTCTCTCTCTCTCTCTCTCTCTCTCTCTCTCTCTCTTCCCCCATCTCTCTCTCTCTCTCTCTCTCTCTCTCTCTCTCTCTCTCTTGTTCACACTCTTCATTCCACCCTACCTACTTATACCCCATCTATCTCTATCTCCCTTTATCACTCTTCTCTCTCTCACTTCTCTCTCTCTCTCACTCTCTCTCTCTCTCTCTCTCTCTCACTCTCTCTCTCTCTCTCTCCCTCCACTCATGACTCTTCACCGGCCCTCTTCCCTATCCGCCCACCTCATACACTCACCCTTCTCACTCTCCCTATCTTTTTCTTCTTCCACCACCTCTTACCCTTCCGCATCCCCTCTTTACTCTCTCTCTCTCTTTCTCTCTCTACTCTTCCCGATCCTCGTTCCAATTCGAAATTTAAATCAAAGCCCCCCGATTGGTAGTGAAGCCACCCACTGTACCTAATCCCGACGTTTGCTATCCCTCTTGTTTATTATTTACTCCATCTGCTCTCTTTCTCTCTCGCTGCTGGACCGAATCCTCATGAATCTCTGATGGTGGCTGTCTGCAATGTAAATCGTAATCACTCCCCTGAAAATGCTCTGGTCCCTACGCGGACTCTCTAACGAGCCCCCAACACATTTCTTACACTCGTGTCGAGTAGGGTTTCTTTATCGCCACAGACTTTATTCCACCCTAATTTAATCGCCCGGAAGATCCTCTTCGTGTTTCTTCAAAGCAGCAGTTCCCCACTTGTTGAGAAGACTCCCAGAATAACAAGCAAAGTTTACTAATCTGTCTTTACTGCCTCGCCGACTAAACTTAACTTGGAAAATTCTGAAATAATTTCCTCTATATGCTCTTCTTTATCAAAATAAACTTCTTTATTTTAATTTAAATAAATTTCTTATAAAAAAAACCTGGCAAAATCATCACAAAACTTATTACTATTCTTATGAGGGTATTAATAAAATTATTCACTCTTGCATTCTTGATCGTTTATAAACCATTTAATTTTAATTATGTTTATTATGCCAAAAATTCATAGTTAGCTCTATCTCCTAAATGTATACACGACGGAATAAATTTTAATGAAATTAAACGAGAGTTAAAAAGTTACTGTAATCGCAGGGAAGTTTATTTTGCGGGTTATAAAGTCTTTATTTAATTTTTAAAACTTTAATAACATTTTTTTTTTTTTTTTTTAATGGCGTATCAACCTTTGATCATTAACGCCAGGAAGATATTTTT
>KZ808276.1:48188-70834 GCA_000696205.2 Oncopeltus fasciatus
AACATGAACTATATATATATAATCGTAAAAGCAGGTCAATTTTGCACAGAATTTAATTCACACTTAACACACCAGCTCATATCTCCTTTGGTCCAATGATGAATTCATTAAATTTCATTGAAGAAGTAACTGTCCACGAAATAGCACAGCCTGTTCTATATAAAAATATCTAACATATAAAAATAGAAATAAACCACGGGTTGATAAGTCTATAAAAATAAATGAATATTAAAAATTGAAATATAAAGTAGGACGGTATTTTAAGAAAAAGTGACGGGTTCATTGGATTTAAATTTTGTTTCAAAAAACAAATAATAATTTATAATAATGTATATCTGCAATTGTCTTTAAAATTTCTGAACGAAGTCCAGTAATTTTCTCATATGGTCATCCTTTGAATTATTAGCATACTTATATTAAATTTGAAAACAAACTGACGCTCTACAAAACCTTATTACGACCAATCTGAACTTACGGAGTAGAAGTCTGGGGTGCCGCCAAGCCTTCCAACATCCAACGAATCCAGTCCTTTCAATCCAAAACCCTCCGAATAATCGCAAATGCTCCCTATTACGTATCCAATTCCTCTCCTCCCCACGATTTTAATATTCCTTTTGTTCAGGATCTAATTTCTTCCCGCTTCAGCCTTTTCCCCAGTAAACTGCCATTCCATCCTAATCCACTGGCACAGACCATGTCTTCCAACTCCAACCTCTACAACACTCACCGTCGGCTCAAACGAAGATGGCCCCGTGACCTCCTGGGGACAAAGTCTGTAAATAGTTTGAGAGTGGTGTCACTGATCACCTCCTCTCCTCATGTGACTTTTATTTTGTCATTTTTGGTCTATTATACATTGTTATCAAATTACAAAATGTTTTATTTATATTTAACAGAATGTAATATATAAATAAAGGTTACATAAAAAAACTTATATTAAATTTCTGTGCAATAAGAACATGGTTTTTTCATTCAAGTATTCTTTAATTTTCCTGAAAGACAAATTCATGTATTTTTCTTTGCTCGGAAGAGGAATCTATGAGGGGAAAAGTAAAAGCAGGTTCGGTGGAATTGCAAAGGAACGTTACAGAGCGGTCTGTCCAGCGAGGTACGTATTAGCCCCCCAGGGCATGGAGGTAGGCGGTTCGTCCGCATTTGTCTTCCGAGCTCTCTGGGGACGTCCTTACACCCCCCTACCACCCTTCCTTTTGGAGAAATAGCGATAGGTATAAGTGCCATCCCCTACATAGCAGTTATTTATCTCTTTTCAGCAAGCAATCGTACCCTCAATTTGTACATTTATGCCTTTAGCAGATATCCCCAGAGGGAGTCTAATAATTCGAACATTATATTATTATAAACAATTAATGAGAGGGAATAGAATAAAATAATCTATCTGTCCCAGCCAGGAATCGAACCTGGATCTCCTGCTATCCGGACCGGCGTGCTTAGTCATTACACCACCAGGACATTCTATTCCCTCTCATTAATTGTTTAAAATTTACGTGGGATAAAAAACCACAACCAAATAAAATATTTATAAAGAAAAATTATCTCATTATGCGACTCTTGAGAAAAATTAAACAATCTCACATTGGAGAAGCTACAAATTATTTATATATGTATATTTGTGTGTGTGTGTGTCTATATATATATTCTTTATTAAAGTATACTCTAAATTCTATACTCGGTGCTTCTTTGTGTAAACCGTAACCTGTGTTTGTCCATGACTGAGAGAAGGGGTATAGAGGAATATCATTTTCCAGCAGGAGCTACATAAAGTATTCAATTCCCCATGAGTACCTGAAGATGGACAAAAAAGAGAGTAAATGACTATTTATATTTGGAGACAGTCGGCCGAGGAACTTAATGATAAAGGANTATATATATATATATATAGAACTATCAATATACAGTAAGGAAATTATTTAAAAATGTCAGTTCGAGTTAACTATAATATTAAACCCCATTATTTTTTAAATACAATACCAAATTCTGTATTTAATCATCTATTTACAAAAAAAAACTCTTGAAAAATTCATTTTTGGTTGAATTTGTTTAATAGGTAAAGTGAGTTTAGACAAAAATTTATAATCATTACTATTACTATTAAATTTATAGTCTTCTTTATTATTTGAGTTATGCAAAAAAAAAATCATGATAAACTGTCTATTGTTTACACATAATAAACGTTTAGGAAGAGATTTACGAATTTAACTTACGAATTTAACTGTAATGGCTTTCCTCTTACTCTTGTATCGCAGCAAGTCTAAGCAGCTAAGAATAAAAGATTTAGTGGCTTGGGGGTTTACGCTCAAGGCCCCCCCCTTCGGGCTCTTAAGATAAATTTGTGACCAACTCTTATTTATATTCATTTTAAGAGTAGGTCTTGCTCTAGATCCTTTTTTAATGAAACATGGGAAATACGGTTAGATTAGATCCTACAGGATGGTTTTTTTTGTTTTTTTTTTTACTTATAAGTTAGTTGTGTTATAAAAGTTTTAACGGCAAATGTAACTCTGAGTAATTAAACTTACATTTGATACCCCACATAAATGACCCAAGTGGTTGACATGCCACAAAAAAAAAAAAAAAAAAATAGCAGTACCACAGCAATCCTCCATAGCAGTACCATAGCAATCCTCATAATACTTTGACTAGTGAGAACTGTTAAGTGAGAATTATTAGATGGTTTTAGTTGTGGATCGGTCAAAGTAGATTAAAAAATAGATAAAATAATTTTTTAAAAAGTATTTTTTTTAAATTATCTGCAAATGTTTCGGCTTACATTGTAATCCATCTTCTGGCTGTAGAAATACAATGTCATGGAAATACAATAATAATTGACAATATTAAAATACAGAATTGTCATAATGTAATATGATATCAAATGTATGAATGTAGAAAGATATGTAAGAGAATTTAAAAACATGAACAACAATCTGTTAAAAAAATATTGAAAAAAAATTAAAACAGTAATTGACCATACCTGCCTATCATGAAGACGAGATTTCACATTTTCATACCTGAGAAGAACATATAATTTTTGAAAAAGAAACTGTGGGTAGTGGAAGGGGAGGTAAGGGGCGTAAGAGACGAAAGGGAGAGTCGGTTTCAAAAGGGGGCAATAAAAAGGACAAAGGAAAAAAGAGAAGGGTATTATTGGGAATAAGTGACTTTGGAACTGGGAAAAATGTTTTGACAGGTTTATTGAGAAGGAGGGCTAATGAATTTTAGAATGTTGAAAATGTTTGAAAAAGTTGAAGAAATGTGTTGCATGTTAAGTGAGAATGAATTATATTCAAGATGGAGAAAACCCATCACCCAGGAGCCACACAAATTATCACGTGTACACTTAAATTTTATTTATGTTTGACGGGATTCTGACGAAGTGAGTACAGTTTTCCTGGGTGGATGAGCTATCCTAGAAAAATCCACCCTACTTCAATCAGTCAAAAAATTTGTCTTTTCCATTGGGAGTTAAAGGAAACAGTGGCCATCTAACCTGCACCGAGAAAAATACAACTCACTTATTACCTCTTAAATAATTTGGGCGTCAATATATTATTATTTATTATTTATATTAGTTAAGTATTAATTATTAATTCTATATATAATTTCATAGCCTTATTTTTAATTTAATAAAGATAATTAATAAAGGAGAAAGACATATTAAAACTAGGGCCTTTCTGAAACATTATTTATGGCTGACAACCCTTCTGTATACATTAAACCCACCCCTCACCACCTCGTAGATAAGAAGCAGAGAGATGAAGACCAAGGCGAGATAAGAGACGACCTCAAAGCACGCCACCAATTCCTCTCTTTCAGGTGTTTCCTCAGCCAGGAACCCATTACTGTTCCTCATGCACTCTCATCCAGAGAAGAGGATTGAAAAATTACGTGAGACTTATAACTGTGACTGTAGGCTTTAGAATATATCAAAGATAACTACAACAAAAATATTTTTATATATTTATACTAATATGAATATATATGTATCCTCCAAGATAGGGATTAGGAGCGGGTCCGATCCTTCCGCTTTCAGAACAGTCAAAAGAACAGCGTAGCTGGAAGTTTGTATTTCTGATATATAAATCATAAAATATATAAAACACTCATACCTAAAGTTCAATAAAAGGCCAAGAGGAACTTCATGATATGAAGTATTTATTCTTGACCCACTAGAGAAGGTGTATGTCAGGACACCTGCCTGGCCACCTGATTTTTTTTCCCACTCAATGAAGAATAGTACCCAATAAGGGCAGGAAGTTCTCTAGGAGCTCAACAGGAATCCTCTGTGAGTCTTTACAAACAGAAGTACAGAAAGAAAACCTTTGGCTCAGGATTCCAGTACCTTCACCACTGTAATGTATATTATGTCTGCAGGCGATTTTCTCAGGTATAACCACTTAGAATTGTAGAGAAACGGGCTATTAAAAGATAGCCACTATATTTTTTCAAACTTATTTCTTGTAAGAAACCTGCCCGGAGTGGAACTTTGAATTTGGCCGAATAGGAGAGGTCGAAACGAATTATCATCAAATATGTAATTAATCCATGAGGCCATGCTATGTCATGATATTTATCAGATAAAAAAAACTGTCTTTTTGTCAAAATTGTCATATTTGCCTGATGATCATTTATAAGTAAGAATTGTCATCCCAAGATATTAGAAAATAATTATATAATTATATTACATCATTAAGCAATACATAGAACTAAACTAAAGTCTTGTTTCGAAGCTATAGGCTGTCATTAAAGGAAGAAAATAGCTCTTATGCACATGCATGCAAATAGCATGTCAACCCTCCGTTTGGTCGCGAAGTAACCAATAAAAAGCAGTTACCGTATGAGAAAGAGCCCTACATATCTCCCAGAGGTCGCCATATTGTTTTTCCAACCCCTACCAAATCTCTTTTATAACCTCTCTCCTCCCCCTTCCCCCTTCATCTCCCAGAACAATATTATCAGCTGAGTGGAACGGGCAATGTATACATCCAGGGCAAATGTATAACCGGCATGCGCCAAAACCTTCTCTCTCAAAGATGTCCTATAAAGATAAGAGAAGAATACTCGTACCTTATATTGTCCGTCTTCCTTGGTTTCTGTACGTCTCCCGTTGGCGAGCGCTTTCGGACACTGTCCATCTTCTGGCCGAATACAAACGTTCACTGTCACGGTCCGTATTCAACTTCAATGAGTTGAATACGGACCGTGACAGTGAACGTTTGTATTCGGCCAGAAGATGGACAGTGTCCGAAAGCGCTCGCCAACGGGAGACGTACAGAAACCAAGGAAGACGGACAATATAAGGTACGAGAGTTCTATATTCATTGGTGGTAGAAATAAGAATAACCCTTTAGATTATTTATAAGAGAAGAATAGGTTATAAACACATATGATCCTTTAAACAAATAAATTTGTATTCGGATGAGAAAGAATTGTCTTACTTTATGTTCATGAATCAAGATGCAATATAGAATTGTTAAAATTGATGCGAACTCAAAATTTAAGTATTATCTTTCCTCCATAAATCGCACCATCCGCCTATTAACATTTCCAAATAATTTAGTATTTTTAGAGTTAATAAAAATATTTTTTCTACAATAGATTAAAATCATTAACTTTTTTAAATGTAAAATCACATAGCACAAAAGAAAAGTTCAATTATAAAATAATAATAATAGTAACTTTTTTCTCAAAATATATACGAATAATAAATCTTCATTTTTTAGTCTATTGTATTTGGGTAATACAAATCTTGCAATTTGATAAGACAATAGTAACTTATAGCACAATGACAATCAGGAATTAGGGAATCAAGAGACAGTATAAAATTGCTAAAATTGATTTAAACTTAAAATTTGTGGATTCTATTTAATCCTAAACATACATTAAATAAAAAGCCAAACAAAATATTTATATTTATAAAGGTAATAAAAATTAAAGTTTCATAATAAACTTAAATCTTTAATTGTTTAGGAGTACAATAACTTAACATAAAACAAAAATACAATGTTCACGTAAGCTTCGTCGGTCGTAGAAATACTCTAGAGACCAGCCACCAGAACACAGTATCAACCAATGGGAAGGCAGACTTCGCCCAAGGACAAGACCGCGCCGGGATTATACACCACCTGGTGTATAAAACATGGTAAATATATACCATCTGGATTTTTAAAAATCTCTCTTTACAACTCTCATTCTCTTTTCAGCCCTGAAGAAGCCATCACATGATGTGCGAAAGCTCGGCAAATAAGAACAATTTGACTCGGTCCAACCCGGAAGATGAAATGGTAAATACAAAAATACAATGTTACAATAATAAAACATTATAAAAAAATGACAATAGAAACTAATAATAATAATAGCAATAAAAATTAAAATATCTATGCTTGTAAAATATATGAATTAGTTTCAATATAAAAAATACTAAATTTTTTAGTATAGAATTCCTAGGGTTATAATATTTTCAATCACACTTCAAATTCATTTATATATCAATCATTATGAAAACAATTTTCTGCCATTCAGTATTCAAACCCGTGCTTTTTATCATTTTCAGGCAGACATACCATAGCACTAAATGGGATTTTATAATTCCATGGTTTAAAATTCCTCCTACATATCTAAATTTTCTAAAGTGGCACAAAAATATCCAAAAATATGTATGTCAGTCATTAACATTTGATCTAGGTGGTAAGATGAATCCTCTCGCCTGCATGACAGCAATGAATATAGCTTACATTGTAAGCCGAAACGTCAAAAGATAATAAAAAATACACATTTTTTAAATAGTATTTTTAGGATCAACTTTGACCGAAACCCAACAACATTTCTCTACCAATAACCTCTAGGGTAAAAAAAAACTTTCCATTATAGGTATTTTGGCTTCCATTTTTAAACCGTTTTAAGTTGTAACCAGATGAGAGAGAGGAGGGGGGGTTAAGAGGAATGAAAAAAATTATAATCGTGATATCTTAGTTTCTATTTCAGTTAAGAATAAACTTTTAGAAAAAAATAGGTCAAAATTCTAATTTTCAAACATTGATAACATTTTACGAAAAAGAAGACATTTACGAACTTAACAACTATGTATCTAAGTTACCACCACTCTTGCTTCTGGCCTGACTAGAGCAAAATTTAGTGGTCTTACCTATTACGCTAATTGCACTCTTCCAGATTAAAATATTTAAATCATCACTAAGTCATGTACACCTATAAGGAAAAATTGGATATCTGCTTCGATGCCCAGCTACCAGATGACTTACTATTTTTATTTTTTTTAGTACTTTGTAAAAGCGCAGCTAGCCCAATAATACTTGGTCAGAGAGTATTTGCAGGCGGCTCCTGAGAAATCCAGCAATTCCAACTCCCGGGGCGGCAGGCTTGTGTACTTTGAGTGAAACAGCCAGCCTAACTTGATCTAGCCAAATATTTGTCTGGCGAGCGGGGGAGAGAGAGAGGAGTCTGGAGGGCGAGGAGAGAGCGAGGTCGGAGCGTGGGAGTTCATGGGTGGAAGGGGGAGACAAGACCGAACGACCATAACCAAACTGAGGAACCATATCGGCCAGGATTATTCAGTGCCATGGTCGGACCTCTGAAACTACTGGAAACTCGAACACCTATAGAAGACACAATAAATGGGTGTTGATAGTCATCAGTAATAAAAGTAGTCTAAGGCTATAGGTAAACGAAATAGTCTCAGACCTTCGGCGAGAGAATAGTCTCAGACCTTCGGCGAGAGAATAGTCTCATGCCGTCAGTGAGAGAATAGTCTCATGCCGTCAGTGAGAGAATAGTCTCATGCCGTCAGTGAGAGAATAGTCGAATGTCGTCAGTGAAATGTAGCTATAGGCCATAAGGGAGTGATAGAATCCCATGCCATCAGTGAGAGAGTAGTCTAATGCCGTCAGTTAAAGGAGTCTCATACCATTAGTGAGAGATGGAGTCCCATGCCATCGGTGAGAGAGTAGTATCACGCCGTTAGTGGGAAAAAGTCACTGGACATTAGTGAGAGATGGAGTCCCATGCCATCGGTGAGAGAAGAAGTCTCAGGCCAATGGTGAGAGAAGTAGTCTCAGACCATAGGTAAGAGAAATAGTCCTATGCCGTCAGTGAGAGTGTAGTCTAATGTCAGTGGGAAGTAGTCGCAGGCCATTAGTGAGAGATGGAGTCCCATGCCATCGGTGAGAGAGTAGTCTCACGCCGTTAGTGGGAAAAAGTCACTGGACATTAGTGAGAGATGGAGTCCCATGCCATCGGTGAGAGAAGAAGTCTCAGGCCAATGGTGAGAGAAGTAGTCTCAGACCATAGGTAAGAGAAATAGTCCTATGCCGTCAGTGAGAGTGTAGTCTAATGTCAGTGGGAAGTAGTCGCAGGCCATTAGTGAGAGATGGAGTCCCATGCCATCGGTGAGAGAGTAGTCTCACGCCGTTAGTGGGAAAAAGTCACTGGACATTAGTGAGAGATGGAGTCCCATGCCATCGGTGAGAGAAGAAGTCTCAGGCCAATGGTGAGAGAAGTAGTCTCAGACCATAGGTAAGAGAAATAGTCCTATGCCGTCAGTGAGAGTGTAGTCTAATGTCAGTGGGAAGTAGTCGCAGGCCATTAGTGAGAGATGGAGTCCCATGCCATCGGTGAGAGAGTAGTCTCACGCCGTTAGTGGGAAAAAGTCACTGGACATTAGTGAGAGATGGAGTCCCATGCCATCGGTGAGAGAAGAAGTCTCAGGCCAATGGTGAGAGAAGTAGTCTCAGACCATAGGTAAGAGAAATAGTCCTATGCCGTCAGTGAGAGTGTAGTCTAATGTCAGTGGGAAGTAGTCACAGGCCATTAGTGAGAGATGGAGTCCCATGCCATCGGTGAGAGAGTAGTCTCACGCCGTCAGTGGGAAAAAGTCACTGGACATTAGTGAGAGATGGAGTCCCATGCCATCGGTGAGAGAAGAAGTCTCAGGTCATCGGTGAGAGAAGTAGTCTCAGACCATAGGTGAGAGAAATAGTCCTATGCCATCGGTGAGAGAGTAGTCTCACGCCGTCAGTGGGAAAACGTCACTGGACATTAGTGAGAGATAAGAGTCCCATACCATGAAGTAGTCTAAGGGCCATCGGTGAGAGAGTAGTCTAATGTCAGTGAGAAGTAGTCGCAGGCCATTAGTGAAAAATGGAGTCCCATGCCATGAAGTAGTCTCAGGCCATCGGTGAAATTTGTAGTCTCATGCCTCTAGTGAGAAGTAGTCCCACGTCATCAGTCACACAAAGCGGGAGAAATCCGTCACGGAGGAGTTGATTGGAAAATCATATAACCTACAGTGTGCCCAGTATCTGAAGGCCCCTCAGAGCTGTTCTAAAACACTTTAACAGAAACTATATGCACAATATAGACCAGGTTAATAAACTTTTTTTTAAGTCATTTCTGCAGGATCGTCTCTCTTCACTCCTCTCTGACACGGAGGGCGAGAAATCTCTCCAAAAATTTTACTGCTGTATTTTTTCTTTTTGTGTGTTCACAACACTCGTTCTCCCATCTGTTTTTATTTACTATATAAACATATAATTACCAATTTAAAAAAGCCTTTACTAAGTAGGATCAAATCGAATACATTTTTTAGAGCCAACATGAGCAGTTTGATTTCCTGAGGGGGAAATTTGCTAATAAAAAAACTAATGAAGAAAATATATTTTCGAAACGTGTAGGGGAGGTTAAATTGCCAGGAGGGAGAAGGTAAGAACGGACAAAGTCTTAGAGGGTAAGTTGGAGAGGTCTATAAGTATGTGCTACATCGAACGTCCATTACTTCACTAATGCACTGAGTTCTTTTGGGCCCAGGGAGAGAAGTTTTCGCGGGATATATAAATGTATGCAGAACTTTGTACATTTGGGGAGATTTTATTCCGAAAGATCACTTTTCCTGCTCTGGGGCCTACGGTTTCTGAGATTTACTGACGACTTGGAATATACTTTTTCCCAGGTAACTTATGGACATTTAACTGACCTGAATCTCACCCAAGCCTTCGTCCTAAACCGGACCATTATAGTTACTGTTTCATTCAACTGACAGGAAAATTATTCATCATTTATTTATATTTCTTTTCGGAGATTGCTGCATATATTACTTATCTTTAATAAACTGAATAACTTTTTGATTTTTGACCGAACTATTAGAAATATTAATATTGTGGTAATCTTTTATAACTTTTTAAAAATAAAAAATCAATTAAGACATTATATAACTATTCTTGCAACCGGGATTGCAAAAAATATTGAATTTTAGTCGAAAGTCCCATGCCATCGGTGAGAGAGTAGTCTCACGCCGTCAGTGGGAAAAAGTCACTGGACATTAGTGAGAGATGGAGTCCCATGCCATCGGTGAGAGAAGAAGTCTCAGGTCATCGGTGAGAGAAGTAGTCTCAGACCATAGGTGAGAGAAATAGTCCTATGCCATCGGTGAGAGAGTAGTCTCACGCCGTCAGTGAGAAAACGTCACTGGCCATTAGTGAGAGATAAGAGTCCCATGCCATGAAGTAGTCTAAGGGCCATCGGTGAGAGAGTAGTCTAATGTCAGTGGGAAGTAGTCGCAGGCCATTAGTGNTTCTACTATGATGCAATAACTATAAAATTAATAATGAACTTAGCTCCTCTAAAACACCCCACACCTTAGGATGCTTCCCTAACCACACCCTCCATCAGATGACATTGACATTGGAAAGTAAGAAAATGAATAAAGGGGACTCTTTTAAGTCTACATCAATTATGTCTTTAAATTTGGACTTTGAGATTTAGTAAAAAAAATTTTTTGCTGTATTTTACTTTTGGTAAAGTAAAAGAAAATTCAAAATTACAGGTAGAGTCTGTTATCGCATTAGTAATGCATAACTCCTTAAGCCTTTAAACTGTTGGTGCAAAGAATCTGATTTTCTATTAAAAAAAAAAAAAAAACAACATTTGTTGGAGTAAAAATGGCTTTGTAATATTAATGTGAGATCATAAAAATGATAAATGGCCGAGGACTTCCACTGTAAAATATGGTAATGTTCTCAGGTGATTGAGACAATTTTTCTCATTCCCGACCCACTTACCATATTTTCTTTATGGGGGGCTTTTAGTAAATTGAATTACGCCAAGTCTCATTTATCTCTTATGGAAATGGTGGAAGTTTGGGAAGACAAGCTGTCTGAAAAGTTTGTTTGACAATACAATAAATACAGTCCTCCTATGAGCTTACAGGGATAGCCAATTTCCTTAAAGACTTCCTTACTATCAGTTACCTCCTACCTCAACGGGAAGGAATATTCTTCATTAGCAGTAGGAAAATCCAAGGATCAAATGTATTTTATACAATTCCCTTTCCTGTTGGACTCGGTAACCCTATCAAACATTGACATGATTCATTTTTCAAACAGTATTTTCGTACACATATGGACATAACTTGTTTTGTACACAATTTATTAGTTAACTGTTTCTTTTTAATTGTGAATAGACAAATTTGAGTCAAGTTTATTTTTATGGTATCAACTTCATTCTAAATTCTCTTATAAAAAAACCAAAAAATTCTTGAGGATTGAGACATAAAAGACTTAAAACAAATATATAAAAATCCTTAATTTAAAAAAAAACTAATTAGTACCAGCTGAACACTTACACTGAGAAAGACTTCTTTAGTAATATTATATGTCCCTCCCTATCAACCACTTAGGGTCATAGAGTGGGGGGCTATCTGCAAGTTGCCACCCCAATCTAAACATCCATGGCTCAGGACAAGTTTTTGTTTATCTATAAAAGCTTGCCAAGAGCTGGATTTGAGCCCCAAACGGATCCCATGAGTTATTCTGGCGTAATAAACATTTCCACTTAGAAATAAACATTTTCTCTACGCATTTTTCTTTAAAAGTGATAATAATATTTAAAATAATACCAGTTACTGTAAATAAAAGTTAAATATTAAATATAATAATGTTGCAGAAAAGGCAACAAAATTTCTTGGCAACTTAACAATTAATTCTTGCTTTTAGTGAGCTAATTATTTTAAATGTTGCAACTATTTTAAATTATAGACATATTTTTAGTGTATTTTAAGACTGATTGACTTTTGCTATATACAGTTTCATTGTTCTTGCAGGTCCTGAAGAAAATTTGAACTGACTTGAAACTGAAGAAACATTTATGATAAACTCCGAAATTGTCAATTTTAATCTAATTAATTATTCTCGAATAACTATAATAATGTTAGTGATAAATAACTGTTAAGTCAACCTTATTCAAAGTCTATAGTATTTTTGTGAACAATTCTACAGTGGAAAGCATTTCTTGCGCTTTTTTTATAATCGTGCGCAATGTGTGTGTGTGTGTGATTGTAGAGGCGTAATTTAAGAAATAGCCGGTATAGGTGAAAAAGATAAGCAATTATTTTAATAAATTGCACAAGGTAATTTATTCATTTTTCTAGTAATATTTAATTTGATTTTACATTACAATTTTAAAGAACCACAATTTCATTCCAATAGATATCCAAAATACAGAACTATGACAATTATGTAGCTAATTTTATTACGATTCTTAAGAAGGCCAAAAGCACCCAGCTTGAGAGGATTAACAAGAATTAAGCGTTATATATTTCCAAATGAATATAATTCGTTTCTTATAAATAATTAAAATTGAACAATTAAAATATGAATATTGTATTTAATTGAATATAATGAAAATTGATTCTGTATTGTTCACGTAGGCTTCGTCGGTCGTCAGATGTATTTACCATTTCATCTTCCGGGTTGGACCGAGTCAAATTGTTCTTATTTGCCGAGCTTTCGCACATCATGTGATGGCTTCTTCAGGGCTGAAAAGAGAATGAGAGTTGTAGAGAGATTTTTTAAAAATCCAGATGGTATATATTTACCATGTTTTATACACCAGGTGGTGTATAATCCCGGCGCGGTCTTGTCCTTGGGCGAAGTCTGCCTTCCCATTGGTTGATACTGTGTTCTGGCGGCTGGTCTCTGGAGTAGTCAGGTAGCTGGTCACTGATTGGTTGGATCCTCTTGTCAATTAGCGCTGGTTTCCAGTTTTTGCTCAACTGTATCCGTCTTCTCTGTTGATATTATTATTATTGCCCAAGGACAAGACCGCGCCGGGATTATACACCACCTGGTGTATAAAACATGGTAAATATATACCATCTAGATTTTTAAAAAATCTCTCTACAACTCTCATTCTCTTTTCAGCCCTGAAGAAGCCATCACATGATGTGCGAAAGCTCGGCAAATAAGAACAATTTGACTCGGTCCAACCCGGAAGATGAAATGGTAAATACATTAATTCTGTATTATTCAAATTTTAGTTTAACTAAGACAAAACAGACACATATTATTAAAAGATAGTTCAACTGAAGGATTATTAATATCGATTATACTTTATATTATACTAGCGTGCCCGGCAAACTTTTTTTACCAAATTTTTTTTTAGGGCGTAGATGGCCCTAAGCAAACATTAGAGTTGTATTATCACACGATTTAAATATAGCTTTTAAGGAAATTTATGGCCTTCAAATAAAAATTCATGGAATAACTATCATAAAGTTTTTTCACTGAATAATTTACATATTGTATAGATATGGACTCAATAAAAAAAGAAACACATATATTTAAAGCAAATTGGAAATTAAATTTATCATTTCTTCTGAACGCCCCTCCGCCCGCAGACCGAAAATCAAAAATCAGACTTCACAGTGTCACCCGCTTGAATATTCTGAGGATTCCCTGAAAATTTCATCAAAATCGGCCCTTCTGTTTTAAAGTCCAAACGTTACATACATACACACATCCTATTTCATATATATAGATAAAGATAATACACGATTAAAGGAATATAAAAACAATTAAGTAAAATTTAACAGATGCTGAGACCACATGTTGTAATTGTAAGTAATGGATTAGTTATTTCCTCCCGAGATAGTGACATACACTGTGATTTATTGAACAATGAATAATGGAAAACGTTTAAAAAGATATGTAGTGGGTGAGACGAGATGGAATCCGCTAGACGGTGATGTACACTGGCCCTTCAAGGGTTGAATAATTCCTTATTTATTCCTAGGAAGAGAAGAGGGAAAGAAGTGGATTGCTCTCCTCCCAGCTGTTGAAATATAGAGGACTCAATCAGTACGAGGGGATTGGGATGTGCAGAAGAAGGGGATTGTTTCAGCTGATTTTAGCGACGAGAGGGTAGCAGCATTGCTGGTTGGGAGCGACTTTTGAGGTTATAGTGAGGCAGCAGCAAGGTTATAACTGGCCATGAGTGAGCTAAGTAGATTTCCCATCTAAGTCCTTCAGGTGTAATCTAAGCATATTTACATTCACGTATAAGCTAAACACATTCACATTCACGCGTAGGCTAAGCAGATTTATTGTCCCAAGCAAGCTGAACTGATTTATCGCCGCGAGTAAGCTAGGCTAATTCACGCGTCATGCGTAGGCTAAGGCGTCTAAGTCCTTCAGGTGTAACCTAAGCATATTTACATTCACGTGTAAGCTAAACACAATCACAATCACACGTAGGCTGAGCAGTTTTATTTTCACAAACAAACTGAACTGATTTATCGACACGAGTAAGCTGAGCAGATTTTCCTTCAGACGTGACCTAAGCATAACTATATTCACGCATAAGATAAGCAGATTCCTCCACACGAGTAAGCTCATAAGTCTTTCAGACGTTACCTAAGTATATCTACATTCACCCGCACGTAAACTATGAAGATTTTTCCTTCATGCGTTAGCTAAGATGATTTATCATCACGCTTAAGTTAAATATGTATCTCTGATGCAATGATCACGCTGATTTATCATCAAGCTTATATTAAATAAATTCCCCTTAATGCAAAAGCTAATATTTACATTCACGTGTAAGCTTGGCTGCTTTCTTTCTCTCTTAAGATATGCTGAATTTTCTTCAAACAATTTTAGCGGTTACCTTTACTTGTAAGCTAAATAATTTCCCTTCATGCCTAAATAATTTCCCTTCACACTCTATTCCTAGTTTGATTAAAGAAGGAAAAAAAATAAGAGGTTGATATATAAAACATATGACGTAACCTATACAGTTAGTTTATTATTGTTAATCTTAAAAACATATGATTTAACCTAACAGTTAGTTTGTTATCTTTATAATTTTTTTTTTGTGGTATTCAATACCACGTAAATTTTAATAATTTTTAGTGCAAGGGAACAGAATAAAAAATCTAATTGTCCCAGCCAGGACTCGAACCTGGATCTCCTGCTTTCCGGGCCAGTGCGTTACCGATTACGCTACCAGGATAGATTTTTTATTCAGTCCCTTTGCACTAAAAATTGTTAAAATTTACGTGGGATTAAATACCACAAAAACATTTAAAAAATTAAAATTTAAAAGTAAATAACGAGTCATTTAAACAGCTTGACAATGTCAGCTTCCTTGAGCATAAGAATCGTCGAATATATCGATATTCGTCTGCCTCGGAGGTTAGACTCTGGACACTAGAGCGGGGAATCAAATGACTTATCAGACATGTCTCGGTAGCGTAAATGGAAAATGCACAGGCCCGGAAAGCAGCAGATCCAGGTTCGAGTCCTGGCTGGGACAGTTAGATTTTTTATTCTGTTCCTTTGCACTAAAAATTTTTGGTTTGTTATCGTTCCTCCAAATGTAATGCGTTATTTCAACTGTGCTTGTATTAAAGTAAAAGAAAGCCTTAATTCAGAAGGTTTATCAATCTATTACAGAGGTTATGAATTATTTTATCTTACAGACCGGAAAGGAAATGCAGAAGAAATAATTTACCTTCTAAAGCTTGCTTTTGAATTGCGAGTGGAAAAAATGGGGTAGGGCACTAGCTAATATGTAAACGTTCATAGCGTACGTTTTTAAAAATAAAATTTTAAGGAATTTAAAAGTTGCTTAATTGAATTTTATAATAGTAATGTAGAATAATATTAATGGTATATATATATATATCTGATGAAGTATATTAGTATTTTCAATTCGGTACTTAACCATGAAGCCCAGGAAGAAAACTGAGCAAAGGCCACTGGAAAAAGGCTCAAGAACCAAATATGGCTTCTCATTTAAGCAAGGTGAGAAAAAAAACAAAAAAACTTTAGAGTGTAATAAGCCCAGTGGCCGTATTATTATTGTCTCTACTTCTAGAGATTTTTAACAACTCTACTTGTTTTCGATCTTTTTTATAAGTAAAATTTATTTTTTTGTGTTTACTGAAATTCTTAGTTAGATATCCAGAAATTCCTAATAAGCCATTTCTGATAATAAGTATTAACTGCGTGTGCATTAGAGCTAGATAATATCCACACGTTGAACTTGGCTACCCCCATTCCAAAATTACACACTCCAACTTGAATGGTCCTTTACTCTTATTAGATGATTTTAGTTGGGGTTTGGTCAAGGTAGATAAATTTAAAAAAATACGAATTTAAAAAAGTGTATTTTTTTAAAAGATTATTTTTTAAGGTTTCGGCTTTCATAGTAAGCCATCTTCAGAGCTGACTATCATGAAGACGAGGAGGATATGTGAACTTAGGGACAGGACATCCTCTCTAGTATTCATGATAGGCAGCCCTGAAGATGGCTTACAATATAAGCCAAAACTTTGGCAGATAATCTTTTAAAAAAATAAACTTTTTTTTAAATTTGAATTTTTTTTTTTTTTATCTACCTTGACCGAACCCCAACTAAAATCATCTAATAATAATATCGACAGTCAAAAAATATTGAACAATGGACATTTGGTCCATTGTTCTTTCTAAGACCAAATCAGTGATTTAATATTTCTTATATTCATTTGGAATGAAGCAAAGGAATTTGATTAGATTACGCAGCTCCTTCTGTACTGGAGTAAGCAATGTTTCGGCGGATTTGGCTGCCAACAAGGTTCGAATCCTTTTCTTAATTATTGCTAAAAAAATTAATAATTCAGCAGATAAGCTCATCCGTATTTTTCTCACCTGGGCTCTGTTGCCATCTGAAAAATTAATCTCTCAGGATGTCCCCAACACATATAACCCGCCGAGACATTTTTGGAAACATTAATCATGTAATAAATTACATATTCTACAGGAAGAATGGGGAAAAGAACTGTGTGTGAGCACGCCATATGTATGTGTTCGAGTCGAATTTCATCGAGGCCTTTCGCCAGAATTAGAATAAGAGTAATTACTCTAATTGGAAAGTGATATAGTGGGCATAGATATATCACTTTTCGGTGTCGCCGAGGAGTTAGAGGATATCTGCGGGAGTGGGGGGGATATGCATCGCTGGCTAAGGGGCCGTCGGCGCCTCATCCATTAGCCACGATTGGGTGGGGCCTCTAGCCCTCCCGCAGAAATATGGGGTGTAGATCAAACACGGCACCCATATCGCCAGAGAACCTCAAAGTCGTTAGGGAAAACCGCTCAGGAGCAACTTTCCCATCGATCCAGAGGAAATCCCGCCAGACCCGGATAATTGGTCCGAGTGGAGTCATGCACAGGTACACAGCAGCCACCACAACCTTCTCACAGTCAGCAAGCTTTGACTTACCCTCTGCAAATACCCCATCGTCAAGTGTAATAAGTCAAATTACACTATGTGAGGGCTGACTTGGAAAAAGTCCGTCGCGTCAGATAGTCACAAATAACAGTCAATCTTCAGTGAGGGAAATGAATGGATAAGGTAAGATCAGGAAGGCAGGCTCTAGACTATCTGGATGGGGAAGAGGGAGTAGAGGAAGCGTTGAACCTTCCAAATATCTACATATATTCCTTAATAAGCTTAGGCTTTTTTTCTTCTTAACAATAATAATTAATTAATAACAGGGAAGAAATCACGACTATAAATTTCGCCTTTCAAAAGAATATTAGTTAAGTCAGACTGTAGGGTTCTTCATTAGGATGGAATAATAAAGTCTGTCTTCCCAATAATTTTTTTTTTCCAGCTCTATTAAACCATCTTCCAGAGCTCTTATTTCCGCGAGAACAGAGATGGGTGGACACTTGATCTGCTAACGTCCAGGAAGGAGCAGCCGGTGGAGCCGTTAACAGCGTTGAAGAGCTCCTGGAGATTGAGTATCAGAAATGAAAACGTTTGAGACAAATAAATAGTAATGGAAAAGACACATTTTATTATTTAATTCCAATAATTATATTAATATTAATTATTATTTTCATATTAAAATTGTTTTTGACAGGATAAATTCGAAATAGTTTTTAATAAAATTCAAACTAATTGAAAAATGAAAAAAAAAATAAAATTCGTAAAAATCAATAAAAACAAAAGTAGTAATTTGAATTGTACGGGGAGCCAGAAAATAATCTTACTGTCCCAGCCAGGTATCGAACCCGGGTCTCCCACTATCCGGGCGGGTGCGTTAACCAACTACGCCACCGAGGGAGTGAGAATAATTTCTAGTTCCACGCACTTCACTCCGAGTCCAACCACCAAGTATGACGAATATATCGCCTTGTACTCGGAGGAGCTAAAATTCCTAACTACTTATTAGACCCTCATTTGGCTCACTACCTGACATTCAGTCAAGACGATATACTCTAAGTATATATTCGTCAAACTTTGCGGTCAGAATCGAATTGAAGTGCGGGAAATTATTCTCAGCTCCCTCGGTGGTGTAGTTGGTTAGCGCACCCGCTCGGGTAGTGGGGGAACCGAGTTCGATTTCCGGCTGAGGTAGAGGGTTTTTTTTTTTTTGCTCCAGGTACGATTCAAATTAATAATGAAATGCGTGATTACTTTACCACAATTATCATCATGATTTTAAAAAGTAATAACATTTACCGTTTCTTCTTCCGGGTTGGACCGTGTCAAGTTGTTGATAGTTGCCGAGCTTTCGCACATCATTTGATGGCTTCTTCAAGGCTGAATAGAGAATGAGAGCTGTTTTTTAAATCCAGGTGGTATATAAATACCATGTTTTATACACCAGGTGGTGTATAAATCCGGCGCGGTCCGGTGCTTGGGCGAAGCCTGCCTTCCCATTGGTTGATACTGTGTTCTGGCGGCTGGTCTCTGGAGTAGTCAGGTATCTGGTCACTGATTGGTTGGATCCTCTTGTCGATTAGCGCTGGTTTCCAGTTCTTGCTGAGTCTGTATCCGTCTTCCCTGTTTTTATATTTTTCGGATTCATCGTTATTTCGATGGCTTCTCTGATGGTTCGCCGATAGTAGTTGCTTTCCCGGGCCAGTATTGAAGCGTCTTCGAATTTGATGTGGTGGCTTCCGGTTTCGTCGATGTAAGAAGTTCCGCAGGAGCAGGGAATCTTGTAAATTCCTGGAGTCCGAAGTCCAATTTTATCCTTAGGTTTCGGAAGGATGTCTGTTATTTTTCTGCCCGTGCTGAACGTTGTTCTTATCTTGTGATTTTTGAGTTTTCGGGCGATCTTCTCTGTTGTCCCTTTGACGCAGGGGATGCCCACTTGTCCTCGGAATTCTTCGGCTTCTCGCTCTTCCTTGTTGCGCTGCCCATTTCTCTTCCTCTGGATCTTGTCTACAGTGTTGCGGTCAATCAAGTAATAACATTGCTTTTACAGGCGTAAAGATTCGTATATTACGTTTTTGGTATGTAAGAAACCTAAGTTCAACTATGGACTGTAAGTAATTTTAATTTTCGTTATCATACATTTATTACTGGAAATAAAGAAGAAAAGTAAAATAAAGGAGACGTTTTCAGTGAGTTTGTACAAGAAATTGCAGAGGTCCTTCTATACCCCTAGAGAAAGCCAGTTCCTCAAGCAGCGACACCCTCGCGAACTTGTCGACAGACAGTCTGCAGAGTGTAGAAGCTAGATCCCGCGCCTTACTGCTAATTAAAAACTTTTCCGCTAGAGTGAGCCTCGAGAGCCCACAGAAAACTTTTTTCATTAGCCCCTACAAGCCATTCCAGCTCGGGGTGATCTTCAACGGCGGACCCAACCAGGGAGAAGAATTATTTTTACCTATTTTTTTTCACTTTAAAAGATTATTTTTAGAAACTTCGCGGCGGGAAAGAAAACTCAGATGCTTAAGAGTTTAACTCGAGTTCGCCAGCCGTTTCTAGGACTACGTATACTGTTGAACTATGTATGCAGAAATGTACTAAAATAATTCTACTTGATAAATAATCTAAAAGGTTATTTCCACCACCAATGAATATAGAACTATCATACCTTCTATTATCCGTCTTCAATGGTTTCTGCAAACCATCTTCTGTTGGCGAGCGCTTTCGCACACTGTCCATCCTCGTGGCCGAATACATGTGTTCACTGTCACTGTCTGTATTCAACTGCCCTTGAAGACTTGAATACAGACAGTGGCAGTGAACGCATGTATTCGGCCAGAAGATGGACAATGTCCGAAAGCGCTCGCCAACAGATGATGGTTTGCAGAAACCAATGAAGACAGAAAATAGAAGGTATGATAATTCTACTCGATGTTAGAAGTCAGTAAATCTTTGCAAAATATTAATTATTCACGGGTAGAGGGTTATCTTAAATTCGGTCTTGGTAGTTGAATTAAAAACTAATTTGTAACCAAAAAAGTTCTTAGTTTAGCCAAAGCTTGAAATTTAGTCATGATGCAGACCATGTTGAGCACGAGTCTCTTTCTCCCCATTGCTCTATTTGTCCTGAATAAGGCCTGAAATTCCGTTCGAAACGTGGGCGAAAAATAAAAACTTTTTTGGTTTCAAATTAGTTTTGAATTCTTCAACTACCAACATCGAATTCCTGATAACCCTCCATTCATAGAGCTTGACTGTCAACAAATTTACCTCCACATTAATTATTCACAATCATAATGGTTAGAACCTTGAGTAGATTCTTAGGAATTAAGAAATAAATAAATAAATAAAACATTAGTTTCTCGATATAAACACTAAAATACATTAAAAGTTCACAACATTATTAAATTAAACCACTTCTTATTAAAAATATTTAGTTAATGAAAAAAATGTTTTATTACATTTAAAATATACTACTTTATTTTTATAATACTGACAAAGCCATTATATCTTGTACCAAAAATTATTATTTTACTGTTGTGAATGAAGATTAAAAACGTTGTTATGTTGTCTGAATAAACAAAATTCAAATGACTTCAAATGGTTACGAGTTTCAAAGTCCTTAGCAAAACATTATCTCATATTTGTTATTTTTTGGCCCAATTTTAGAAAATTTGAACTCTAGAAAACTAAAGATAAATTAATTTTTGTCATATTGGCATTCATGATTGACAAAAATACTTAAGGCTTTTCTTTTAGCATGAATCGTGTCAAAAAATGTCATATGCTGTCGCTCATTTTGTTAAGGGTTTTTTCAGATCTAAATGCATAAGTTATTTTCATTCATAGCTTAAGGTAGCAAATAAATTATACAACTTTTCCTTAAAATAAAAGTATTTAAATTGTAAAAAGATTTAACAAGATATACCTTCATAAGTTTTTATAGTTTCTATTCCGGATTGGACCATGCATAAATATTTGCAATTTTTCACGCTTTCCCTAGTTCTGTGTTAAATTTTCCACCCCCCCCCCCCCCCCCCCCCTACAATTAATAAACATTAAAAAATTTTCAAAATTTTCGGGACACATAACTTTTTGACACGGTCCAACCCTAACTATTTATTTTATAGTTGTTTTTAAATAAACTTTATGTTTTATATTTTATTGATCGGCATTTTAGTCATTTTTAAGCCTTAACTATTTATTTTGGCTTACAACTGAACAATGACATATTTTAGACAGAGGTGGAAATAGAAAGTATGTAATTTTGAGAAAGTCCGATAAAGGGTTAATGTTGTTGAAGACTGAGGAAGCAGGTAATGAGAGGACCAGACTTCTGGTACGGGAAGGGCCCCACCTTGTGGCCACCTGCTTACTCATGGCTTACAAGAGGAAATCACATTTACCCAGAAACAGCACTAGGGTTCATCTAGGTCTGCCTGGAACCTTCCATACGATTATAAAAGCAGCTAGCTAGCGGCTCTCGAGTCTGGCTACTCACTCTTTTATGCTCCATGAAGCACAGCATCTCTGTAGTCAGTTCTTTCATCTGAACCCGCTCTTACCTACGGGTGGCTATTGGCAAGTGTACGTATAAACTACATTCCGTAGCTAATCAAGTACCAATATATTACCTAAAATTAGTCTGTGAGAGGCAGCAATAAAAAAATTATAGTCGATGTCAGATTCCGAGTTAGATCGTGTATCTCAGATTGTCTTGCTGGTCGTGGCCCATGCAGTGCCGGTGACAGTGAAATGTTAAGTGACAAAAACTAGTAAGTGCAGACAATTTAATAAGTGTTCTGAGGCCTATTAATAAATAAGGACATTAAATTTATTTGTACATATCTGTTAATTAGCGGTAAGTAATTTATATTTTCTATTATTAGTAAGGGCAGTAGGTTTTATCGTTATTTATTATAAATAATTCATGAGAGGGAACAGAATAAAAAAATCTATCCGTCCTCGCCAGGAATCGAACCTGGATCTCTTGCTATCCGGGCCTAGTGTGCTGACCTTTACACCACAAGGACAGGCTAGATATCTCACTCTATTCCCTCTTCATTAGCGAGAGCCTAACTTACGAGAAAGACGAGAAATTCGTCTTAAACTCGAAGTAGCTGACATTGTCATGC
>KZ808276.1:74859-92510 GCA_000696205.2 Oncopeltus fasciatus
ACTATGAATATTAAGTATAATAAATAAATTATTATTAACTAAAATAATAAATAATATCTTATTCTGTAATTTATTATTATTAGAAGGGTTGTTCCCAAGGCACTTATTTTATTATCCAAATTATTTGAAGACTTATTTTATAAAGTTATTATTCCTCACACTGAGCACAATATTGCTGACTATTAATTTGGCTTTTGACCCCTCAACTCAAAAAGACCAATACCATAATACCTTCAGCTTTTCAGCGATAGCCTTTCTTCGTATTCTTGGATGTGTCTCGTCCGTTCGATTGAGCTTGGTATTTTAGACTTTTGTAAGAACTCAAAATACTAATACTCAATACGTATTTGAGTATTATCCCATCATAATTATAAGTTATTAGCCGTTTGAGTAGGTTTAGTCCGGCGTATCTCAAGGTTCAATATTGGCTTCACTCCAAAACGTAACACGTACACAAATTGTCGCAACTGATCCTCTAACACTCACAGCATTATTTGCAGATGACTCAGTAATACTAGCATCCCATAGACACGCATCAACCCCACCTGGTCTCACTACAAGTAGGCCTGTAGGGTGTGGTTGGCCTGGCACCACCAATCACACCCTCAACCGCAGGCCAGACAGCCAGCCACCTAGATGTGGGCCTCCCAAGGCAGCGCTGGAGAGCTGGGACCGGGGGGCGCCGTGGCCTGTCCTGACTACTCTTGCTTCTGGGCTACTCATTATGTACACGAGATCATGTGATCTCCAGCAAATAAGTATTGGATTACTAAAGAGATTACTAAAAAAAATAATAAATTAAAAATAACAGGCGCTGATAACCATGGTCGTTGAGCGCCTCTAAACCACAAGCAACAACAACATAGACACGCATCAAAAATTTGAAAATGGTACACTCTCTGGAAGATTAACTGCATGAAATCACAATACAAACTTTTACAGTTAAAAAAAAAAACAGCACACATTTAGGAATCAAAACATACATTAACAACCATACATTCAACAAGTCACAAAGGTGGATTTGTTTATCATTTGGGAATGATACTTGACAGAAGACGTACATGAAGCCAATGTACAAGAAATGCTAAACAAACTATTTTCCGAATAAGACACTTTATTCGCTCCTACATTCTAAATCAAAACTACACATGAAAGATGAACAACTCAACGTATACTCATATCTAATTAAACCACTTAGGACAAATGGTTTCCAATCCATCCAAATATATCTGGTACTTATACTGAGCATGTCAACACTACATTTACCACAAAACACTGGAAGAAGGCTTAAAATTTGGAGCTAATTGTTTAGTTAGCTTCTTGTCTGGGAGAGCATCGTTAGGCTATTTTCCCTCTTATGCCATCATGTCTCTTTCATATATATTTTTTTTTATCCCACCATCCGCTAATTGTATGATTTGTTAGCGTTGAGAATATTATGAATAATATAATGAGACCGTATAAAGTAATAGAAATATCTATGAGATTTATATAAGCAAGGAAAATAACGAGGGGCATTATTTCCATCTGCAATATAATCCCTCCGTAGGCTTTTCAAGTAGGCGCTGGAGTGTTTCTGATTACAGGTCTATTTATTTGATACATTTTATTACAGAGTTAAAGAAGAGACGACTGAAAGGGAGAGGGGAGTGTGCGGTAATGAGAGGTGAGAGCCGTTCGTTACAATAAGGGCCTCATTAAAGGGCGAGGCTAACTGTCGTAAGGGCGAGAGAGAGAGGCCCTTTGGAGAAACACAGTGTGCGCTATAACTCTATGTTTGTATATCTTCGAGTTACTGGAGAGCTGCTTGACAGTGCGCAGTTTGTGTGCATTACAACGCTTTTCCATGTTGTGACACACTCGTGACAGAGTGATAAGAGGTCATTATCACTGATTTCACTGCTTGTCATGACAGACAAGGAAGAGAACTCGCGTAGGATGAAGTGTCCTGTAACACCGATCACTGTTTGTGTGGGGCTTCTGAATGATTGTTCTGTATAAAACGATTTCTACTTGTGATCCTTATTACTTTTCAATAATTCAAGAACAATAACTGCGCGTGTTCTATCCCGGTACATGCGCAGTGAAGCTCTGCCGTCCCAACAATCCACAAATTTGTTCTAGACTGGAAATTTGAAATTCTTCCTTAAATCCTCAAGAAACTTAGCTGGAGACTTTTGGAGAAAGGTCCGTGAATTGTATTCCTCGTGACGCAGGAGCTGAATAAACTAATAACATTTATCATGTTTCCTTAGAGACAGACTTAGATAAGAGTAAGTGACTTACACGATCTTAAAATCCTCTCTACAAAAAATAAGATTACTTGATCCGATCAAACATCCTAATTACAATCGTAAATTTCTGATAAGTTTTTTATGTAAAATGATTAAATAAATAAAATGACGATTACATGTCTTGCTCAACTGCATCCCCACTTCCCAAAACATATTTCAGCCAGGATAATTAATTAATGAGATAAATATAAAAAATAATCCTGAATTTGGTTTCTATATTTTAAAAATAAAAGGGCCATTTATACTATAGAAAATAATTTTATAAATATTATTTAATTTGTGGTATTTAATCCCACGTAATTTTAGATAATTTTTAGTGCAAGGGAACAGAATAAAAAATCTTTGTTGGACTCTCGACACTAGTGCGGGGAATTTAATAACTTATCTGACCTGTTCCGGTAGCATAAGTGGCTAATGCACCGGCCCGGATAGCAGGGGATCCAGGTTCGTATCCTGGCTGGGACAGTTAGATTTTTTATTCTGTTCCCTTGCACTAAAAATTATATAGAAAATAATAATCACTATTATTTTGGATCAGAAAAAAAGATTAGAAAATATTTTAAGAAAGTAATTTATTAGAACCAACACAAAATTCCTTATTAATTGGTTAATATGAACAGATTATTAAGGTCTAATTTTTCTCATGCTTTTAAGAACAATCTGTCGTGGAATTATTGTGGGAATTCCAAATTGGAAACTCGAGTTGCTATGATTGGCCAATGAATTTTCTTTTTTTAAACTTTCTACACCAAAGAAGACATTATATTCATTGAGTGTTCATTAAGAAATTGGAATGCCTGATCTTTCTGATAGGATGAAAAAAAGTGGGGGTCCCCCAAGGTGCATTCTTAAATATTTTCCTTATTATGACTATTTTTTTTATATTAAAAAAATTATTTNATTCTTCTTTAAAATATCTTGTAATTTGATGGGCTAAAATAATATACTTATAAATAAATAAAAAGTAAATAAAATTCCGACGACAGGGATACGGCATATGGATCAGGGAGAAATGGAAGCTTGTTATGGAAGAGTGTGAGGCGGGTGGAGATAAGGTCTAGGCCAAAGGAATATTAAAGTCGTGATGGAAGGTAGAGTTGGAGACTTAATATGGACATTTGAAATTATTCTGAGCATTTTGGACTGAAAGGATTGTATTAGTTGGTAGTTTGAAGGTTTAGCGGCACCCCAGAGACCATATGTCCAGATCGGTAATGTGCAGTTTGTGAATATATTTTATAGTGCAAACGTTTAGAAAATTACATTCTCCCTGTTCTACGGTCAATAATTTTTTATAACACTAATGATAACAATTGATAAAAATATTGACGATTATTCAATTAAATTTCTTTCCTAATATTTCATTTCATTTAAATTTGGAAGTAGCACAAATGAAGATTTGGGTACTTCTTGATTTTATTCTTAAGTATTTTTTATGTATAAATTGTGTTTTTGCTAGAACTTTATAAACATTGCATTATACATTTTGAATTTATTTTATTAATGAACACAAACAGTGTTTTGTAAAAGGAAGCTTAAATACTGAATTAGGTTTCTTTATTTTTAAAATTCTGGACACTAGTTGCAAAAATGCTTTATATAAATATATATGCAGGGATATATAATTTCATCAAATATAAAGTGGCTTAGAGTGAACATATGCTCTAGGGTAAAACTGAATGTAAACTAGCCTAGATCACATATCAATACAAATAACTCTGAAGGAATGTTATATTTAGAAATTCTCTTTTACTCCAGCGAGAGAGATGTGCAGTCTATTGCTGTCTATTGAAGTACATAACTTCAATATGTATTTTGCAAGAGTTTCCATCATATGGAATAAGAGAATTACAGGAATACATTTTCAATAATAAATGACGATAAAGCCGGGGGTGGCTTTGCACTTTATGTATTACATTCCGCTCAAGTGCTCTTACTTTTTAATAGAATTCAGAAAAGTTTCTATTTTATAAGGGATGTTTGCATCCACGATTTATTAAAATGTATTAAAACTTCAAGAGATTCCTTTCGTCGTCATTCTTTTACTTTATTCCATCTAATTGAATTTACATAGTTAAATCTTGATTTAAAATTACAAAAGAATATTTACCTATTCATGCAAAGAAAACTAGAGTTAAAAAGTTTCTGGAGAGTGGTGTTTGATTTTCTACGCCGGAATTTGAGAGAATATTAGAATACCTATTCTTATCTCATATAAATAATTTTTTTTTTGGAGAATTAAAAAAATTTACAATAGGTTAAATACATGTATGCTTTTTAATAATAGATCATCAGCCTAAAAAAATATAATAATCTTTAAAAAACCGGTAAGTGGGAGGAGGGTTAAGTAAGAAACCTGTCTAATAAATTGTTAGAATTTTCATTATTATGGGAGGCATAATAGATGTTTAAAGTATTGCTCGTAGAACAAAATACGAAGTTCTTACAAAACTCAAATCATATTTAATATTTAAGAATGAAAGTAATAAGTATGATTTGAATTGAAGTATCATTCTGAAAGAAAAAAAATGAGTGAACCCCACAAAGAAATTGTTAACCAAATTCTTCATTTGGGCTACTTCTAATTTATAGGTGAAATGAAATTAGGAGAAGGGAGGGTGGATAATTTCATTATCGTCAATATCATTGTTATTATTATTTATTTTATGAAAATAAATTGTATACCATCATAGAAGGTGGAGAATGTAATTTTTTTTTCATAGCATAATATATTCACAAAATGCACATCACATGAACGCTATTTATTTGTATTTGGAGGGTACATTTATAAAATTAAGAAAATGAAAAAAAAAACACTTCATTTTGGACCAAAACATTTGTTACTCGGCAGAGAGTGAGTTTTTTCTAGCTCCCTGTACGATTCAAATAAATAAAGTAATTCCTATTCTAATGAATATGACAATGTCATGTCTGGGGTACAATAATGGATATTCCAGAAGAATTTGTAAAAAATAAAATATAGATTCATTGGAATTCGACCTGTAGCTATTATGAGCAAAGCTCATCCAACCTCGGACCAATAGGAATGAGGGATTATATGAGATGAGGAGTGAAAAAAAAATTAAAGTTTTTTTAATACATTTTTTAAGAGTTCTACGGCAGATTTGGTGCGTGGGTTTATCTTTTCCGTAAATTTTAGCTTCACGTTAGTTGTATTTTATTGTTTTTCCTAATGGAATTCAGTACATCGCTTTTAAAGGTAAATTAAAGGTTGAGTTAGTTGTTGAGCGAAATCGGAAGAAGAGGTGAAGGGGATTACCTGAAATGCCAAGTGGGAGTACAAAAATCTATCGCTAAAGCGGGCATAATATTTAGTTTTGCGCTGTGAAACAACACAGATTTGTTTATTGATTAAATATATATTATATAAGTGTTGATGATTACATGCAATGGAAAGTCCAAATAAACATACCCACCAAACGCATTTAAGTGATGATAAACACACACTACACCTCTTAACAATTTTTAGTGCAAGGAAACAGAATAAAAATCTGTCTCAGCCAGGACTCGAACCTTCTTCTATCCGTGCCGGAGCATTTACGAATTATGCTACCAGGACAAGTCTGATAAGTTATTAAATTCCCCGCACTAGTGTCGATAGTCTAACCTCCGAGGCAGACGAATATATCGTCTTATGCTCGGAGGAGCTAACATTGTCAAGCTGTTTAAATGACTCGTTATTTCCTTTAAAATTTTAATTTTATAAATAATGCATTCGAGGTTAAGGTTCGAGTTCTGGCTGGGACTGTTAGATTTTTTATTTTGTTCCCTTGCACTAAAAATTGTTAAAATTTTCTTGGGAATACTTTATTTGAATATTATTCGGCGTATTAAAGTATTATATAATTATAATAAATTGTGAATTAATATAGTGACGGCTAAAATAGCCAAATGCTTTCTGGACATGGGTGCTTCAATAGCAAGCTCCATCACTTCAAAAGAAGCGACTCACCCATGTGCGAATGTGGCGAGGCTCCAGAGGATGTTCCCCACGTTGCATTAGAATGCACCAAATATGCAGCGCAGAGAGTCAAGTTCATAAGGAAGACAGGCGAGTTCTCACCAACCTTCGACTCAGGTAAATAATCTAAAAGGTTATTTCCACCACCAATGAATATAGAATATAGAACCAATACCTGGAATAATGGACCCTGACCCTTATAACTCGCGCGTGTGACAGACCTTATCGCCGACAAAGCGACCGTTACAGCTATACCTGACGCATCCGACTAACCCACAGAATACAAACGCAGTTGAATACAGACTGTGACAGTGAACACATGTATTCGGCCACGAGGATGGGTAATGTCCGATAGCGCTCGCCAACAGAAGATGGTTTGCAGAAACCAATGAAGACGGATAATAGAAGGTATGATAACCTTAGACTCCTTCGTCAATGATGAAAGTGATTACGGAACTTTTAGCGAGTTGGAGGAAAATCAGAGGTAGCTCCTGAACACTTTAAAATAAGGGAACTAAAATAAGGAATCCACAGAGCCCTGAAATAAATAATTTGACTCGTTCAAGGAGGCAAGGAGCTGAATCCTGCTCCTCCAGGTCGGATTAAACACATATACAAATACACTTCTGTCAAAAGATCTGCCACCTAAGTGTAATACCTGCCAAGTTCACCTAACAATCCAGCACATCATAGAGGTTTGCCCAGTTTATCAGAATTATTTCAGTAGGGAAGGCATTGGAAGAAATATGGCGGAGTGCCTTGGGAACAACCCCTCTACAGTGGATGGGCTGTTAAACTTTCTTAAAAAAGCAGGTATAGCCTGGAAAACCTAAATTAAAGAATAAGATATTATTTATTATTTTAGTTAATAATAATTTATTTATTATAATTTATTAAATATATACCAATAATATTTAAATAAAAAAATCCATTAATTTAGGTTGTTACAGTGGTCGAAATAATCCTAATTCCTGTCTTTTATTAACTAATTTATAGTAAACATATTAAAGGGTATTTAGAGGGCGTAATAACCTAGAATTTGATTGCCCTTCAATGATCTACTACTACTACACTTCTGTCAAAATATTGCCACTAGAAAAAAAAAGTCTAAAATTGTATATATAATTTTCTTAAAGGGATTTTATTAGAAGTTATGTAGCAAGTAATGTAGAGTTTTGAGCTTTTTTCTTCACGACTACAAGAGTTACCATGATAGGGGTGTAAAGTAAATACGTAGTAAGGGAATGGGTATAGGGGTGTGGGAGAGGAGTGGGGAATGAGGTTCCCGCCGCTGTCTGTGAGATGGGTGGACTGGAACTCAATTTAAAGATAAGAGGCAGGATTTAGCAGATCGACCTGGATCAGGTCTCGGATCAGGTCTGCTATAGAACTGCCATTCTGCCTACCAAGGAACTAACGTGCAGGGCAGTTCTTGGCAAGACTTGCCAGTAAGTCCGACAGGTAGCAGCAGTTAAGCAGACCAAGCGAGAACAGCTGTTGCAGATCATTCACAGGACTTTCATTCATGCTAATCATTCGTAGTGCTGCTTTCTTTCCACTGAAACTTATGTGAAAAAAAAAAGAGTTTTTTGACCGCAGATCTACTTTTGGATCTACCTTGACCGAACCCCAACTAAAGTCATCTAACAATACTTATGTGAAAAAGTTTAATAAAACCAATAAAAACATATTTTATTTTAATGCATGTCAATTTTCTACATTGAAAAATTAATTATTTCAAAACGGTAGTAAACGTTATTTATTTACGAAAATGCCAGTGCACACAGATTTTTCAGAACCCCATCGAAATGAAAATCGTGCTTACAATAGCCCAATTACTCTCATGGAACTTGAGTCTGGAATCGATGAGATTAAAACTAGACGAAATACATAACCGAAATTTCAATAAATTTTCCTACACATCTTCAATACAATAAGGTAAAGTAGCATCATTCCTAATAACTGGTCGGAAGCAATAGTCATCCCAATAGCAATGCCAGGAAAAGATAAGCTTCTATTCAATAAAGTGACTAGCACAAAATGACTAGTAAACATCATTGTCCAGGATTCGTTCAGTCCTTTTGGGAAAATTTTGTTCTCAGACACACTCACAAGCACAGCAATTCAAGTTAGCAATCGTTCCAACCATAACACAATCATGGTGCCTGGTTTCCAAGATGAATCCTTTGGTCTTGAAAACGTTCAATTCAAAATTAAAATATTGTGCAATGAATGTATGTCCATGTATTCTTTAAATACATTCTTAAAAAGGCTGTATTCTTATTCTCTTTTACAATTATAAATTTTGGTTTCTTTCCAAACTCCCCCTTCAAATCTACCGATATCAGCATATAATGAACTCATCCAACAATTTGCAGGAAAAAACTTGTGTGGATTTGGTCCTTTCACCTTACGATTTACGAACTATAGAGGACAAACACACACACACACACACACACACAGTGAAGATCTGAAAAATTTTCCAATGTGATCATTGTATTATACGCCCCGAAAAATATTATATTTACCTTTATGTATTCTATTTTATAATTGATAGTGTGAATATCATATTAGTGGGCTTATTATCAGTTGGTGATGTGAGACGTATAGCTGAACTATGACCTTCTTTGGATGCTGATTTAGAACGAGTCCAATGTGAACTTTATAAATTTGAACGTAACTTTGAAAACCTTCATTTTATCTTGAAAGCCAATCGATTTATTAGTCAATCAATTCTGAATTATGCGAGAAGTGAACAACTGGAAATACTGTTCTCTAAAATCTGAACGATAACGACCAATCTGAACTTACGGAGTAAAAATCTGGGGTGCCGTCAAGCCTTCCAACACCCAAAGAATCCAGTCCTTTCAATCCAAAACCCTGTGAATAATTACAAATGCTCTCTAGTACGTATCCAATTCTTTACTTCACCACGATTTTAATATTCCTTTTGTTCAGGATCTAATTTCTTCCCGCTTCAGCCTTTACCGCTGCCATTCCATCCTAATCCACTAGCACAGACCTTGTCTTCAGACTCCAACCCCTACAACCCTCCCCGTCGACTCAAACGAAAATGGCCCCGTGACCTCCTGGTGACATAGCCTGTAAATAATTTGAGAGTGGTGTTATTGGTCACCTTCTCTCCTCATGTGATTGACATTAAATGTCATTTTTTAAATTTTATTGTAAACAAATTACAATTTTTTTTTATTTAACAGAATGTAATAAATGAATAAAATTTTATAAAAAAAAAAAAAAAAAATCTGAACACATAACACTTTTTTTTAGTGTGTTAACTGTTTCAAAAAGCATAAAATAAGAAATTCCTTAGTATCATTAGTGGTTTCAAAGTTATTAAAATTATGTCCGCAAGCTCCCTCAGCTTAATATAGACCCCAAGGAGCTTCAGTAGGGCCATCTCAGGAGCGATCAATAACCAAATAGCTGAAATACCCCTTTAATATGAAGGTCTGATGTGCGAAGACCGCAAAAACGCCAATAGCTCGCCAGGGACCCCAGGGGGTGGCACCGTCTTGGAAATCAGGACACCAACCCTTCTCCTCCCCCCACTCCTACCGTCTTTAATATAAAAATACCCCAAGGACGGCAGAAGGCATCCGGTAGAAGGGGCCCATATGGAGGAAGTCAGGGGGTATGGGGCCTCCCATGAATCCACCTGGATATCCAGCCACCGGAAGGACACATCCCGGATGAAGAAGCATGTATACGACCTGTTCTCAGGATGAGATCCAGAGCATTAAAAATATTTTGTGCGAATCGCGAAGAAACCTACACGTAGAGGTCATTTTTACATGGATTATATTTAAAAAAAAAAAAAAAAAGAAAAAAAAAACATTTTTCAACCGTATTGGATTACATGGAGTATGTCAGGAAGAGTTAGTGCAAATTAATTTAATGTCGCTGAGGATGGCTTATGTCTGACGGGGAAAAAACTCATCCCACTTAGTACATTCTTAAATAACTTTCTCATCATAAACTTTTTTATACTTGTTACACATTATTCATAAAACTAATAGATAGCCCAAACCAAAGTAATTCAAAATGTTCATGATAAGAGGCCAAACCATCTAATTAATTTTAATATTTAAGTAAAAGAGGTGCCCCCCCCCCCAATTTTTCGAAGTTATATTTTTAGGCATCTTCTCTACTAAATTAGAAGAGAAGCGCTCAATCATTCCTCCTACTAAATTTCATAAAAATCTATGTTAGTAACTACTTTTACGTAAAAATGGTTAGAGAATAAATATGATATCAATCTAAACATTATTTTTTGTAAGACCAATATAAAACAAAATAATAAAGAAATGAATAAATAATTAACTATAATATGAAAGAAGTTATAGCCGTTATAATTCTATTTTCAATCTCAACCACCCTTAACAATGGTCAAAAGATTAAATAATGAATAAGCATATAATTATTGGACAAGATAAGAAATAGGGCCTGTTCAAAATAAACTAATATATATTTATATANAGAACTGCCCCGTTTCGCAAAGAGTAAACAACTCTTCGCGCCCTACTAATTGCATAAATTACACCAAGAGTATCCTCACAAAAAGAAAAAGAATATATTCCATTCCATAAAAAAATAAAAGGAATAAGAAAGAGCACAAGAGTTCAATGCAACTTTTATCTAGATGCATATTTGTCTGTCTGATTTTAGCATATTTCCACCAAAGCAAATCAAGCTTATATGCACTTATAGGCAATAATTTAACGAGAAGCTCATATTAAGGATGTCACACAGAAATTTAACTGGGATATATATATATATATTTATAAACCCATTAAAAAAAAATCACAAAGAGTAAAATTTATGAGGATTTCTCGCCCTTCATTAGTCGGGAGTGAAGTGAGTCTCTCTCCACTCCAGCTGGTCTTTTTCTTCTTTTTCCTGGATTTGTGTGTATGTGTGTGTGTGTTCACTGCACTGCTTATCCCACCTGTTCTTGCTTACTAAAAATCGCAGCAGCGAATGTTTCATTTTTTATGTATACTTTATATATATATAGTCTTTATTGTTAGCTTTTTCTATATCGGTAGAGAAATATTTAGAGAATCCGATGAGGAATCCAAAGGTTCCCGACAGTATAGGATGATGAGGATATGATACTCTCGATTGGGAGCACATACATTAGTTAGTCCCCATAACTAGCCAGTCCACAGCTGGTCGTAAGTACCAGGAAGATGTAGAGAAGAGGGTGTTCGAAAGGGTACAAGGCTTAAATATAAAGGACGGTCCAGTGTAGTAAGCTGAATGTCCATCTAAATGTATCCTGTATTCATGAAATTCAGGGCTTCCAGCCCCAAGTATTGCGGATATTTAAAGGCTTTTGTCGATGGCCTACTTCGCGAACGCAAGCTACCCCATCAGCAAGCTCAATGCCGCATAATAGTCATCTTTTAAATATATATTTATATATATACCATTAGGAAGAAGCAAATATATCTTCAAAACATTTGGAATACATTTTAATTATAAAGCTGAGATTTCTAATTAATAAGATACTCCATGTATATAAATATAAATATAATTTAAACTATAAACTATTATTTACAAAGACACAAAACAAAAGTCATAAATTAGCTTTGGGGTCTTCCTGCAACGTAAATTATATATTATATTTTAAAAGATGCAATTAATGTATACTTGATGAAATTTGGCATATCGCTTTAAAATAAGTCCATTATTAAAAAAAGTCTGACAAATATGTAATTTAGAGCAATGAAACTGAACACAGATTCGTTTATTGGTAAATGACGTATTCTAGAAGAATATAGGATTACATGACATGGAATGTTCAAATATCTGTCTATAATACTGATGAATTTGCTTAGTTCACGAAGTCCTTGCGTGACAGACTTTTTATTTTTTTAAAAATGCAATTATTAATCAGTTAAAAGAATATATGCCCTTTTCAATTATTCATTATTACTTCTCCCTTGCTATTATCACCTCTAAAAGCTAAGATCGACGTCATTCGAAAATCATTATCACATCCCTTGTCAATAGAAATCACAATGATATTTTCTTGATCATAATTTATCATGCTGATTTGTAAAATAATTATTATAACTGTTCATGTACCAACATGAGACGTCTACGATAGATATGTATACTATTATTTTCAATAAGGACACTTTACATACTTAAATTATCAGAATAAATAAGTAAATTTACCACCTATTATGTTCTACGGACATTTATCATATCACTAATAATAATGTAGAATTGGCTATATGACCCCCCCCCCCTTTTCCACTTATCTGATGTCCGTCGAAAATGAAAAATGAATACTTTCAAAAGAAAAAGTCTAAATATCCAATTTAGTTTTTTATTTATTTTAATTTTAAACTTAAGGACTCAAGAGCGTGCATAACATACATATAGAACACTTTCAGAGTTATTTATTGTGTTTTTTCTCATTCTCATTCTCTTTTCAGCCCTGAAGAAGCCATCACATGATGTGCGAAAGCTCGGCAAATAACAACAATTTGACTCGGTCCAACCCGGTAGATGAAATGGTAAATACATTATTTATTGTGTTTAACAAGAATTATTGGTGAAGAATAGAATAGATTTCTCAGGAATAGGGTATGTTTTTCAGGAAAATGTTAAAGAAATGGGGTGAAGTGATCAGGAATAGATTGTGATCTATAGGCATAACTGATAACAGATAGTCTTCACTTTAGTTGGTCCTGTAGTATCTCAATGAAGTGAAGAAAAGTATATCATATTTCGCAGGGGATGTTTTTGTCAGCTGGTCAGCAGAGGGCATGTTGGGATCGAGGTCCGAGAGGGGTGGCGGCACTCTTGAAGAACTTACTCAGAAAAAAGAGTCCAAGGAAAACGAAGAACGAAGCTTGCAGAAAGCTCGACAAAAAGGCCGACCAGAGATAACCCTATTTTTGGGGAGGGTCACAAAAGAAAAAAAAAATTGTTTTCTGCAACCGAACCTCTCTTCTTTTCACAACGTGTTTGTCTACTTTTAGCAAAACGCTCGAAAGGAAATCATGCTATTTACGTTTTTACCAAAAGGGTACTATAAAAAAAATCTTAAATACTTTATAAATTCTTAAAAAGAGAGGCTAAAAAAGTCTTGTCAAAAGCAGCGTAAATGATAAATATTTCCCACATTTCATTAACTATTGACAAATCTAAGAGTAATTGACGAATTACATCTTATAAGAGAGCAATCATGTAAAAGAAAAACTACCAAAGCTATCATATAAGTGGAGGATGCCATCCTAGTTAGTGCTTTGAATATTTACCATAAAAAGAGTTTTTCGTCATCATGTTATACTAAATACACTTTTTAAAACTTAGCTATTGATTCTAAAGCGTTCAAAAAACGTATAATTTTTAATAAAAATATAAATGTAACTGGTAACTAGTGGTAGCTAAGTGATAACTGGCTGCTAACTTGTAGCTAACTGGTAACTGGTAGTAACTTTATAATATTAGTTATTACTACTAATATGTTAAAAAATGTTGTATACAATGTACATGTATAGTAAATAATTACATTAGTTTATAACAATTAACAAAAAAAAAAGCAAACAATAACTAACAAGTAAAGAACAAAAGAACGAAAAAAGAAGATTTGTAGCAAAAAAAAAATATGAACAAGAAATTAAGAAAAAACTATACAATATTGAATATTTAAATAAATATACCGTTTTAATTCTATATATTGTAAACTGAATGTCATAATTTAATTATGAGTATCTCTCATTTATGTGTTCAATTTTTCAAGGGAGATTTTAAGTGAAAATCTTTTTTAAGTGAAAAATTAATGAGAGGGAATAGAATAAAAAATCTAACTGTCCCAGCCAGGAATCGACCCTGGATCTCCTGCTATCCGGGCCGGTGAATTTACCAGTTATGCTACCAGGACGCACTAGATATCTCATTAAATTCCCTCTACATTGGCGAGAGATACCTGGCGCGTCCTGGTAGCACAATTGGCAAGTGCACCGGCCCGGATAGCAGGAGATCCAGGTTCGATTCCTGGCTGGGACAGTTAGATTTTTTATTCTATTCCCTCTCATTAATTGTGTGAAATTTACGTGGGATAATAAACCACAACCAAATAAAATATTTTAAGTAATGTTTTGAATTCTGGTAGTAATTTGTCTACCAATAAATTTGCTGTTACTGGCCATTTTCCGTGTTTCAGTAGAAATAATAGGGATTGTTAAGTACGCTCACATTCTACAGGGTGCAGTAGGAAACATAAGAAGCTCAAATTGTAGGTTTCCACTGCCTGAGTATTGGCACACAGAGACTTACCTAAACACTCCCCCCCCTCCCGCCTCTGAAATAAATTTAATTAACCACATTGTCCCTACTTATCAGAGCGCGGATTACAGCCAGAGAGTTTTGGAAGTTTTCTAACTTCCCTCAACAACCACGACTTCCACACGATGGAGGGAGGTTCTCTAACAGCTAAGGGTTTCCAACCCCTCTCTTACGGCTGGGGGTTCCTACCCCTCTCTCACAACAATTTTAATCATTTACGCGCACTCCTAACCTTAAAGGTAAGTCAGATTGGTCTCGGAAAACGACACTAGGTGGTATTATTCGCGTTACAGGTGTTTATATACATATATGTATATTATTATTTTTTTTTTTTAAGGCGCTCAACAGCTAGGTTATCAGCGCCTGGGAAGTGTTTCATTATTATTTATTGCTGTTAGTCATGTGATTAGTTATAAGCTATCTTTTATTATAAATTCCGATTTCTTTCAAATACTTTATTAAATTATCTATGTTTGTAGTATTATCTCCTAGTAGTGCTTCTATTGTTGAGGGTAGGTTAAATTTTTGGATCAGATTATGTACATATATCATAGATATCATAGAGATTTACCTCCATTCCTTTTTTAGAGTTTGAATATATTAAATAAAATAATAATATTTCACAAAAATATTTTGAAATGTATCAGAAATAAACGATCGTTAAAGCAATATAATATCACAAATCCACAAAGTGAGAAAAACTGATCACTTCATCGATCTGCAACTAGCAGTAGTAGTGAAGGTTAAAATAAAATACAAGGTGGATACATAAAAAGGCAGTAGGAGATAATAATATGTAAGCAAAAGATAGACGGATAAATAGCTAGATAGGTAGATAGATTGGTATATAGACAGATAGATAGGAGGGGAGAAAGAGAAAGAGAGAAAGAGAAAGAGAGAGAGGGCTACGTGTAAAGGGTATGGAGGGGATGAAAGAGCCCCTATCAGCTGTCGATGGTGGTGCAGGTGGAAGGGGGTTGTCATGGCAGCCAACCCTGCCGTCTGGAAATTGTTTCTTCCCCAACAGTCTCTCTCAGTATGCATTAATTATCCCCTAAAAGGACCGCCGCATTCATCCTATTTTATTCATATTATATATATATATATGTGTGTGTGTGTGTGTGCGTGTGCGTGTGCGTGTGCGTGTGTGCGTGTGCGTGCGTGCGTGCGTGCGTGCGTGCGTGTTAATCTGGCTTTAGATGTGTTTGACCGATGTACGATCTATTTATGATTTATTTTTTATTATACGACATTGATTTAATTAAGGAGGGGAACTGCTGAGGTTTTTCAGGCGGCTTTACGGAGATTTAAGTTCATCATTGGCGGAAATGCAAGTTAACGAGTCTGAGGCTGAGAAAATTTCACTGAGGAATATCTTTTTTTTTTTTTTTTCAGANTTGAGCGAACCCCATCTAAAATCATTTAATAATAATTTTTAGAGTCCTGATTTCCACCAGTAATTTTTAATTTTTATGTCCACCCCTACTTGACCCGTTTTAAGTCGCTCTTCGCTCGTGCGTGTCATAGGAGGAAGTATAAAAACCAAGTTTACCCAAGATGAATAATAGAGGGTAGGTTTTATTTCGCTCTATGGAATTTCCAAGGCTTCTACAAATAAAGAGGGTGTGAGGGGGACATTGTCACACTTACCCCCGGCCTAGACTGGCGTTATGTCGCCTCCAAGGGAAATAAATATAGGTGGCCCAGGCGGGTATCGAGCGACAGATAGCTGTTAAAGGTCGCGCGCTACACTCCGCAGACAATGAGACCTGTCTCCCTCTTCTCCGGGCGTTTTTTCCACCGCCACTCCTTTGTTTCCAAGGATCCGCTCCGAGCTGCCGCAAAATTAATAAGGCCTTAAAGGATTTTTTTTTTCAATTATTTTTATGAGGGCCGGCTTGTAATTTATCTGGGGGTTGGAGGAAGGGGGTGGCTCTTACTATTTTGCGGCTGGAGGGGGATGGGGGCACTATACCTGTAGGGGGGTGGGGGAGGACGACAATAGCCCCCTCCTATTAATTGTCCGGCGGTATCCTCGCCTTCAGTTCTTTCAACCCTTCCAACCCCCTACCTCATCCTAACACATTTATTAAAATCATGAGAAGACCCGTTGGGCGCCAACTTAAGTGTGTGTGTGTGTGTGCGCGTATCGAGCCGCGCACGTAATTATATATATTTATTTATTTAAAATAAGATATATATTTGGTAATTGAAAAATATCTTCATAGTATTACTGTGATAAGATCGGTTTATAGAGTATTAAAATACATATGTGTGTTTGTGAACGTATAAGTGTGTGTGTTTTGGTAATAACTATTTTACCCCAAATTCTTTTCTTTTTCTAAATAAGAATTGTCCTGTAGCACTTGTACAACGAAAAGTAGTAAGTTGTAAATAGGTAAAATCAGAGATTTACTGTGGGAAGGCATTGGAAGAAATACGGCAGAGTGCCTTGGGAACAACCCCTCTACAGTGGATGGGCTGGTAAACTTTCTTAAAAAATCAGTTATAGCCTGGAAAACCTAAATTAAAGAATGCGATATTGTTATTTTAGGAGAACGCTTTCATAGTGTTACTTATTAAAATTTTTTTTCTATCCTTGTTTTTATTGTGACTATGTGGTTGTGTGTATAAGCATGTGAGTGTGTGTGTGTGTGTGTGCACGCTCGCGCATGTGTGTTAAAGAATATGTGTGTCAGAATATAGTTAAATTACCATTAAGTTCATTAATCTGTTACCATTAATGTGTTTATTAAGTTTATATATGTGTTACCATTAAGTTTAGTTACCACTTTGCTTTTATGTTACACAACCATATTATAATTGTTATTGTTTATAACATAATATGTTAAAAAATGTTATAGCAGATTGCTAGGCGTTATTTGGTAAATTATTACTAGCTAATATTTAATGAATTGTTGTAGAAATATATATATATATATAATAATATTTGGAGAAAAAAAATGTTATCAATTAATCCATTAATTTAGGTTGTTATAGTGGTCGAAATAATCCTTATTCCTGTATTTTATTAACTAATTTATAGTAAA